>JAUZND010008175.1:0-10050 GCA_034780555.1 Coelogynopora nodosa
TAATCTTCGTGGCTCAAATGGCGTGGTTGACGGATTCAACCACATTTTATCAATTAAATCCGCATATTGTCTTGCAACCTCCCCACCAGCTCCGTTTGGATTATTATACTGTAACTGGGGAGACCAGTTCGAGTCACTTTCAAAGTAGCGCGTCAGTTGCGGAACACTAATAAGGCATTGCAGAGCACTGTTCATGTAGCAGGTAGCGCCAATGTTCACGAGACCGCGGACACCTTTGTTCGGAGATAGTGGTGAACTGTTCTGAAGCCACTGACCCTGCCAATGTACTACTGGACTTTCTGGCGAACGTTCTGGAGGAACCATAGGGCTCTGAGGAGATGACAGGTCTTGGTTTGGACTATGTCTGGTTTTAATAATATTTCTTTGTGACTCATTTTCTTTACACTTTAGTTCTATTGACTGTACCGGTGGTAAACTATTGATATACGTATAATTAGGTTGTTGTAGTGTAGTGTATTGAACTTGTGTCATTGCTTTATTGTTTTCATAAAAAGTAGAATGATGTTGGGATGTCTGATCAATTTCTCCATGTAAAGGCAAATGTGGAAAATTATTATAACCAGAAGGAGATGGTAAACTTTTCAATCCTTCTGGCGAAATTTGTTCATAAGGAATTGGATGGACATTGTTAGTGGTACAGATTCCAGTTTTGGTGTTGGTATCATAGTATTCTGTTAACGGAATAGAATATGAGTTGTTGGAATGATGAGGACAACCATTTGACCGCGCAATTTCTCTATGATTCGTTTTTATATTGTCTCCGGAAGTTATTTTAATGTATAAATTCTGAAGATAATTTTAGAAAATCGTTAATGGTAAAACTATAATAATATTACATTATATTATATATTTGAAAAAATACATATGCTTGAATATCACAACAGTGTTAAAAAAATAGAGTCAATTAAAAAAATGTAGTCTTTATGAAAAAAATTACCAATTTTGAAATCATCTAATGTACTACTTCAGTGAGTAATTTGATTATTTTTATTCAATTTCATGTTAGATCTGACAAGATAATGTAATTTTTTAGCCTTTTGAACGGATCTGTATGAAATGTGATGTTCTTAAACTAGACTAAAATTAATTTATTCTACTAACATTTTTTAATCATTTCTTTGAGCGTTTTGAAATAAATAATAAAGCATTATTTTTCATTAAATAAGCAAATAACTGAGACATTAAAAATAATTTTTCAAAATTTATATGCATTGTAACATTTATTCTAAAAAAATCTTTTCCGGTTTTAATTTTAACGAACAGATTTTAGTCTATTTCTTAATGTTTTTAAAACAAAAAGTATATATTTTTAAATTTACATCTTTGAACATTGACTCGCTGCCCTGTCTCAATTACATTATGCACATTACAAAATGTCTTTGATTGAATCTCTGATTGAATCTTGAGCTATATTTCTAAAAGATCCTTTAACATACGTTCTGGCGATTTAACATCAAGGATCAATTTATTTATTTTAAGTTTTACTCTCTAAACCAATCCATCATCAAACACAATAGCATCTATGGGCTAAAATATAATTGATATGCTAATGATCTGCAGATCTGGTGTATATTCATTTCTGAGTGCATATATACTATAAAATGAACTGGAAAATGATTAGAGGTAATCTTTTCCTGGATTATTACTACGAACAAACTTCAACCATGTGCTTCGAAGGCAAATGTCATTATGTTAAGAAATCGTTATTTAAATATGATTAAATAAAATAGTATCCCTAAACACATATTACAAATTGACATGTACGAAAATCCACAGAGTAGTACGTCTTTTTCCAGGAGATTCGATAAAAGATTTGCATATTGTACGTTTAGAGTAAGCTTATTATATCCTATATCCTTTGAGCCATTCTAAGGTTAAATAAATCAGACTATTACATTAGGCTGATTGTAATATAAATATCCTTTTTGTTTTCAAACAAGAAATATTTCAGTTCTTGAAAATAATCCAACCTAGCAACATCTAACTTTTCTGTTTGATGTTCTCAATACTATAATATGCAGTTTAATATATAAGGATGTTAAATCTAGCAGCATAAAGTTCTTTTGGAGGTCAAAATACTTGTTTAAATCTATAATCATTACATAAAGATCAAAAACTAAAATTAGCAAATGAAGCAGCAAGTTATCCATTTAAAATCCATATCCAATTTAATCCATATTTAAACGATATTTAAATAGTATCTACGTATTGCTCTTAAAACTAGTAGTATATCTCAAATCAATGTTTAATGGTTAGTGTCATAGTCATACTTTCCATACTTGAAAAAGAAAATCAAACCTCCCATCAGTTTCTAATTACAAAAATTAAACTCTGTTACCTTGACATAGTCAGAATCCCAATTGAAATCAAGCTGATCGTACATCGCATTGAAAAATTAAATAAATGTACTTGAATGATCGATAACTACTATTAGACTGACTGTGATCAATTTGAAAACTCAAACTCGGCGACATAGAATTAGTCGGAATACTCATTGAAATCACCTAGAGTGGACACTACGTAGCCGTAGTATATTGTAATAGGAAAAATGTGTTTAAAAATTTTTTGAATTCTGACCATAAATTATTTGGAAATGACATTCATTGACCTTGTTTAAATCGACTAATATGAAACCATAGCAACCAAGAAATGCACTAATCTGATTGGTTAAACAATTTGAGGAAAATTTGGTGCGAAAATTAAAAGTAATTTTTTAAGTGGGAGAGAGGGGGGTGGGGATTTTAGCAATTGATTTTCGGGGGGTAATCCAAGGGCATAGGGAGGGGGTGGTCCTACAGCCAGATGGAAGGGGGGTGGGCCAAGTCGAAAAGTCATGTTAATATTTTTAGATGAATTGGAAATGTCACTCATTTACTACTTTTCATATTATTGTTTTTATGATTCACGAATTTATTTTTACAATATATATTCATTATAACATAACGGAGAAAACGTGTTGTTTAAATAAGTCAGTTGCTTAATGAACATTAAATTACTGACAAAAAATAAGCACTATCAAATTTGAATGTATTCATATATATTGTTACAGTATAAAATAAATGTTTGTAATAATAAGTATAAAAAAATGTTTAATTAGTAAATTATTTAAAGCTAAATAAACAACTATATCTAAATTATATTTTCATTCAGTTTTAATAATTAGATTTAATGTTAATAATTATAGGAATTTTTGACAGTTTTATTAATTTATTATGTCTTGAATTATAAAACATATAATCGCTATTATAGATATATAATGTACTTTAATTTGGCAATAATATTCAACAAATATTGATTTTTTCTTTCTTTCTAAGATACATAGTATACAGTTGAAATAAGCAATGGGCATAACAACATAATATACACCATTCTCTTTATCGTTATATCTTCAAGAGTATATAACGCCTGAAGGGACATGTGAAAAATTGGCCTATAATTGACTTTTTGTGAGGTGTTTATGGGTGGTAGCTGTTTTCTATGAGGCCTCATAAAATAATGAGGAACATTATGAGTGACTGTATTTGAGGAACGTTATAAGTGCATTTATGAAAAGCAATTAAAGAAGCCTCATAAGGTATGAATGGGGCACCGGGCCTCAATGAGCGCGGTATTTGTTTTAGCAAAATAACACCGGCACATTAGAAATTATGTTACTATATATTGTTTCAATCTTGCTAGCTTTTTTAATATTGTCAAAAATTCGTATTTATTTATTTTAATTTAATGCGTAATAACTGTATTTTAAAATGTAGCTACTTGAAATATATTAACTACATTAAAATTCTAAAAACTTAATTGAAAGTTGTTTTTCTTCAATATAGTTAGAACATTGTTGACAATGCGGGAAATTGAATTAATTATTAGTACTAAATATTTAGATATACAAATTAATAAAAAATATATATTATATAAATGGATTACATACCTTTTTCTCATAGCTGACCAAATCCTTCGCAGTTTGAAATTTAACCTCAGTGTCCTTATCATCACAGATTATGAAGCTTACGTCTGATTTAAGATTTAGTTCTTTAACAACTATTTGAAGCAAGTCTTCTGCAAGAAAATCAGAGTCATTTTATTGATTAATTACACTGGTCTGCCATATTTATGAGTTTTATATGTTTAAGCTGTTTTTAGTTAATTATTGTATGCTGAATTAAAAATGAATCCATATTTTTATCAATCAGATCAAGTTTATTCACAAATTTAATTTGAAAATTACAATTTTGATGTTTTAATTCAATTTTACAATATTTGATATTTACAAAAGTCTCTATTATAATTTTTTTAATTTGTTTTAAAGAAATTTAAAATGAGCAAACGCACCAATTTAAAATATTAAACGTGTTCCATGACATGCAATGTTGATTTTTTTACACAATCAAATATGTATAAAAAAATTATATTATTAATTTTTGGTTCAACTTTTTTAAATTTTTATATAATTTTAACAATTTCGGCATGATTTGAGGTTGTAAAATCTTCTGGATCGGTTTTGTTACATATGTGGCAATGTTACTCTCACAGATAGGATTAACAAAATTAGTCCTTTCGTGAAAAAACCTTATTTTGCTTACTTTGGTGTAAAAGTTGAAAGATCAAGATGAAAATGTTACTGCACATATTTTCTGTAAAATATGCTTTTAAAGTTTACGACGATGGACCAAGAAAGAAAAGAATAGCTTACCATTTGGAATTCCAATTGTGTGGAGAATTGGGAAAAAAACCACAATATATTGTTATTTCTGCATGACAAATCTAATAAGTTCTATCCAAAATTCTAATTAAAATTTGTTGTCTCACATAGGTACTAACAAGAAGAACAAGTACCCTGATTTTATTACAGCAATCAGGCCGGTTCCTCATGGACCTGACATCCCAGTACCAGTACCTCCCGAAAGCTGCGAAGTCCTATTTTCTGACAGTGATGAAGATGTAGATGATAAACATGGCCATTCACCTTCATATGAATGTGAACTTGACGAATTGCGACCATAACTCTTAAATCAAGCTGAATTTAATTATTTCACAAGAGATCTTTGTTTATCAGAATCTGTTCAACTTTCAGGGTCTGCATATCAAAATAAAAAATAAGATCAAAATAAAAAATCATTTAGTTTCAAATACTACATACTACTGGAATAGGAACCGTAAAAAGAAATTCTGAAATTTATTCAGTGTTGACAGATATTCTTTTTTTGTATATTGCAATAATGGTCTCATATTGCATGACCTCATAAATAATGGAGATCGTTTATTGATGCATCTAGCAAAACTCTTAAAGCTGTATAGTGGCAACAAAATATCATCTGTTCCAATTGGTCATTCTGTACAAATATCTGAAAATGATGTTGACTGTTTTGAAATACAAACAAATACATACTTGTACTTGGAATGCAAGGAGGGTATACACAATATCCTAGTTGATTGTGCTATTGGGATAGTCGTGCTGACCAACTGCATTACGCTTAACGAGATTGGACACACTGTGTGAAAATCTTTGTGAAAGCACTGGATAAAAGTGGGTCAGGATTTACATACCTGACGGAAACATTTCTACGTGATAGAGAAACAAAACTGCAAGTTGTAATTTTGTATGGACCTTAAATCAGCGGTTTGCGGTTTGATCAGAAACTTAAGAGTGCTGAATTAAATGCCTGACTTGCTTTCAAAGCTATTGTAAAGAGCTTTCTTGGTAACCATCGAAATAAACAGCAAGAATTAACTGTTAATGGAGGACCATATCAGAAGTTTCCAAATTATTGGTGTAAGAATAACTGTATAGTTGCATTTCCTGAGCTCTCATCTCGAGTATTTCCCAATTAACTGTGGAGACTTCAGTGAAGAACAAGGCGAGTGCTTCCATCAAGACATTCGTGTTATGGAGGAACGGTATCAAGGAGGAAGGGATGTCAAGATGCTTGCGGCTTATTGACGGTTTCTAAAAAGAGATGCTTCGGAATACTTCGAAGACTCCATTCATATTGCCATAAATGTTACAAATGTAGATAAGACTATCGAGATAAACTAACGTTAGTTTATCTCGATAGTCTTATCTGCATTTGTAACAGAGAGGTTATAACCTCTCTGTTTTTACATTTAAAATACTTTCATTCACATTGTAATGAATGCACAATACAATTTATTTACTAAAATGTCCATTTCATTTCTTTCATAAATGTTGTAATACATATACCAATATAATAAATACTTGATCTCACATAATAACATTTTAAACGTACACAAAATTATTCTTCAAATGTTTATAGCTTTTTACAACTTATTATACTTAGATACATTTGTAAAATATTTATAAATGTTGTTAATTAAAAAAGCAGAATGACTCAGCGAAACGCTAAAGATTAAAAATTATTAAACATATAACGATTATTAATAGATATATTTGAACTCGCCATAGCCTACCTATTTTCCATAAACAGAAGGTATCGACAACATTTGCTTAACTTTAAAACTGTTTGTAATATTGCACCGATCTATGATACAAATTTTTGGATTACTTTTAACATTGTGTATACCATCATGACACTATCTCTGAGGTTTCATGGAATTTTGCAGTTATGTGGCGAACACTAAGAGTGATTGAGAACAATTGATCGATTCATTGATCAATTGTGTAATTGATATCATTAATCAAATTAGCAAAATATCCTTTTATGATTATTAAGACGTATTATCGGCTTTTCTGAAATATTTAGTAGAATGTATGTGGACTGAAGTATGGTATCAAACGATAAAAATGATTTAAGAAATACAAATGACTTTTATAATTTATTAACTTTTTATAATATATGTGTTGACTTGAAAGGGTAAAATTAGAAAATAGCTTCCGGAAATTCAAGAGATGCATTCCAGGTTAAACTGGCATGGTGTATTCTTAAACCATTGAATATGGCGCACCAAAGGGTTCAATATAAAAATCTCTAAGATTTACTATTTAAACGAGGTATACCTTGCAGATCTGGAGGTAAACAATCCAGAAGTCGAGGTAAACCTTGCAAACTTTGAGATAAACCTTACAGACGTATACCTTTACAAGGTATACTTTGTTTAAATTGGTATTATTATAAATTTACAAGGTAAACTTTGTTAAAATTGTAATTTTTAGAGATTTACAAGGTACATTTTATTAAATTGTAATTCTCAAAGATTTCCACACCGAATCCTTTGGTCAGCCATACCTAAACACATCAATACCGGATACACGCACGTTAGATGAATATAACCAAAATATTTATTTTGAAAGTCAACTATCGTTCCAAATTCTAAGTTTCCACAACATCAGGAAGTGGTGAAACCTTCGGGTGTGGGAAAAGGGTATTTAGAAAAATTAGTGAAACCGCAGATTAGGTCTTAACGACGGGATAATGTTTCTAATGGTTTACACAGATGCGCCATGTGAAATTGATAACATATGTAAATATATAAGAAAGAGCTTCAAATCCATGTTCCATTTATTTCTTATCTGTGGATTTGAATATATATACTTGGAAGTGAGATAATAAATAACATACCGATTGAAACGTTTTCTGTGAAATTAATAACTGCAAGTGATTCCTTGTAGTTGAAATTCAATTTGATTGGTTTCAAATCAAATATGGCGTTACTTGTTGTAATGTAGGCAGCAGCAATTGTTCGTGTATAACAAATCTCAATTAATCCATACGATTTACTTAATGTATTAAAAGCTTTCTTTGGAAGAATTGTAATATCACTGTCTAAACAGATAAAACATATAATATGATAGCATGTATAATAACAAGAATAATATAACCAATTAACTATTACCTGATAATGATCTTGAATTATCGATTTTTCCTGGATGATGGCGCATTTCTTCTCTTGTTTGATTGCCATCATAATTAACGAAATGTTTCCACTTAGTCCACCATGAACTTGATATGCAATACCTTAAAATAAATAACAAGAAATCAACTGCTAACGAAAAAGTTTCACAAATTATTATAATTAATGTTAACGATTTTAAAACCCAATAAATGACATTAATAAAATTATACAAAATATTAAACTATGCTGCAACGAAACTACAGTATAATAAATTAAGAAATAAGGGTACAGAAAGAAGGCGGATGAGGTTGGAAAGAGAAAAAGAAAAGGAATTTCCCTCTTGAAAATACTAAAATACTTCTCAGTAGATTTTCAGTGTGAAGTGGGATCCAATCACCCACTTAACCCAGAAAACCCTAACATTCCAACATGTCCTTAACAGAGCATATTGTCAAATTTTTTTTTACGGTGGTACTCATAAAGATACAAGCTATTTCCATCAAATTCAATTAAATTAAACACTTGTGAACAAAGTGTTTTACATAATAAAGAGCGAAGCATGAAATGTTCAGCAAAATGTTGTAACGTCGTTTCAGTTAATAGTTAGAAAAACAGATAGCCGTAACATAGAGTAATAATTATTCTAGTTTTATTTAATTATTTTCACATCTAAATGAACAAATTCAGATTCCTAGTTATAGTTATGGTATTGAATAGTCTAATAATTACATATTATTAATTCGATTTAATTTTTTCTTTAATAAATGAACTTTTTGATTGAACGATGCAATATATGACCCTGTTTTTTTACAAACAGGCTAAAACACTGTTATCTAACCAAAAATATATAATTTTGAATATTTTAACATACCAGAGAAAATTGTGTTATATATTACTAGACTGTTTTATACCTCCCTGGTTTTTTTTTTAACTTGTCGATGATATTAGGAGCTACAACTTACAACATGAATATAAAAAAATAGTTTATCGTAAAATATATACATTTAACTTGAATAAAAATATTAATTATAAAAATTATCAGCAATTTCAAATAATACTCAAATAGCAATTATAATACTTATAACGTAATTCTATATAAGAAGTATAATATCAAATATATACCAAACTATTATAGATATCGTTATCTGGAATGAGATGCAAAAAAACAAAGCAATTGATTGCATTGATAAAAAATTTCCTATAGTTTTCCTAAACTGGAGTTTATGACGTAATCAGAGCATATAAATGATACGAATTGAATACTTTTTTTGAAAATAACAATAGTTCGATAAGTCTTTAGAAGTCTTTTCCAATGTCAGCTTAATCGGATGATAGCAAGTTTATTTTTCAGGGGGTGTGGGGGGTTAAACCACCCCCCCCCCCCCCCCTCCACGAAGCAAACCCTACAAATTATGTCCACAATTAAGGGTTAAGGTATCTTTGAAACTACAAATACAATTTTATTTGAATGAACATATCTTTCAGTTAATTATATAAAAAATTAAAATAAAAACCATAAATTCAATATACATAACACTTACCCTGAATCCATTGGTGCAGGAGACTTTTCCATTTCTTGTTCTACTTTACTTTTTTCTTCATCCATTTCTATAAAATATGAATATATTAGCGCAGTTGTCATTTTTGTGAAAATAGTCATACAGAGTTATTATTTCTAAATGTCTACATAATTAAAAATAAAAGGACAGTAGGCATAAATAATAATTCTATCTACAGATTCACAACCTCAATAAAAACTAAATAATAAGTACACTGCTAATTGAATGAATTATTTATTAATTAATTTATCTGATCTCTATGGTAATAGCACTTTTTTTTAAATATAGTTTTTAATTCACATAATAAATATGAAATATATAAATATCGACTGATAATATATCAAAATGCCATACTTTATATCACAAAGTAAGAAATAGATAGAGAATTCACTCTTATATTGATATGTTACAGTTCAATACTACTAACTTCTTACGCGAAAACGTTATCAAAATAATTATTTAAAAACTGACAGCAGTAAAATAGTTAATGTAATAAAACAGTTTTAAATATACATGCAATAACTTATATTTTATAGACAACTTACGCATGTTAATATATTTGTATATTAACTCTTAAAATAAATGTAATAAAAAATATTTAACAATACTATTTTGTTACCCAGTTAAGTAGACAAAAATTGGATGTTTTTGACGCCACTGTCCT
>JAUZND010008176.1:0-30379 GCA_034780555.1 Coelogynopora nodosa
TCTCTCTCTCTCTCTCTCTCTCTCTCTCTCACTCACTCACTCACTCACTCTTATTCGTAAACCAATTTTTACAGTCATGGAACATATTAAATAAAATATAATTGAATGGATTACTGAAGATTAAATAACAAAATTATTAGTATAATATAAGTAAAAATATAACTTACCAGAATATTTTAATTGTTTATTAAATATCAATGTTTTTCATCGCAGTTAGTCTATTGAAAATATCTATCAGTCACAAAATTGGAAAACAAGTATAATGCAGTAACACCAAGTGCTAAAGCGATCATTTGTCGGAATGGATCCCATAATTCTTTTATTTCATCTGTATCAATATCACTTTTTTCCATCCGTATTATAGCAGTCTAAAAGCAATGCAGTTTTTATAAATTATTTTAATAGTTTTCATTTGTTTATTTATCAACAACTTTTTAAATTATAATTCTAGGTGGTATAATATGATAGATAGATAGATGGTTTAAATATATAAGAGCAAGGCGACATTTAAATAGTCGATCCAGAATTAGAAAAACTTTGATTATTATTTAAGATTAATATCGGGAATTAGTAATACGTCCTCAATTATGCAGCATATTAGAGCAAAAGCATTATATATACAATACATAGAAGCACAGAGCCGCTTCCTAAGCTCCTGCTTTAATAGTGACTTTGTAATAATAATGGTTCGCGTTATTATAAAATTTAAAAACTATTTTTTTCATGCACAAACTCACATATCCTCCATTTTCTTTAAACCCCTCGAGCAGTGTTTCCATAAAAAATGTAGTTGTCCAGTCGACATAATTTACAACAGTATTTGGAGACCCATTTTCGTCCGAACAAGCGACGACACAAAGCTCAGACACATAAACGATCAGTGAAAGGAGGAGACTCCAACTCATTGTGCCACACATGCCCTCGAGAATGGCCCACAGCTGATCCCTGGTTAAAACTCTCACAACCTGTGCTGACCGGCGGGCTAATCGAATACTTCGATTGTTGGTGACTTCATTTAAAAACTCAGTTAGCTGTTCAATCGCAGTGTTCAGCGATTCGCTTTCTATCAAAATATCAGTGTCTGCTCGTTCTACGGTTAGTGAGACCAAATTATCTTTACACTGTTGAATGATTGCGTCCAGACTTTGGCAAGCTTGATGGGAAGTTTGGGTTGTTAGATTTGCGAAAGTTATACTATTTCTTGTATATGTAGCTATCATTAGGAGAGTTCGCGACCTATCAAAGCTTGTTTGAGGGTTTGATTCGGCCATTGTTTTCTTTTGCGTAAGTTTTAATGAATATTTCACAAATATTTCACAAATAAGATGTTTTTAAAAGTTAAAATATTTATTGATTCACATAAATATAATTGTTGTTGCATATAGTTTTAAAAAAGTATTATTTGTAAAATATTCGCGCTATATTTGAAATTGTTAATTGTTTATGATTTCGTTAGCAAAATATTAAAATTTTCAAGAAAATTTTCAAAATAAATGATTAAAATATTTATATGTAGCAATCCATAGTATATAAAACACTTGAATACGCAACATTTACGTAATACAAGTAACTTAAAGTTTACATGACTTTTTAGAATAGTATAATTATTATGAAAATTATTAAAAATACGTATTCTATTAGTAAAATTTCTGGTTTTGCTTCACATGGTAGTAATAAAGAAGGTGTCTTTCGGGAGAATTGCCCCCCTCCCCCCTTGCCAACCCTTCGCCTCCTCCCTATGCGCCAACAATATTGAATTTAGCGCCAACATTTTAGAATTTTCGGGTGTTCCGCGCCATTTTTTAAAAATCGTATACCTATTGACCGATTTAAACAAGATCGAGGTCGTTTCTGGTTAAATCGGGGACTGGGATTCTTAGTTCTAAAGGTTCCCCAAGTAATTTGGAAATTCCTTACAGTATTAATAATTGATTAGTAAGTTTATTACCTACAATTAACAATCGGCATTGAGTATTTCACAGCTTGCTTCTGATTGAATTTTGGCGGTTGTATAGAAGAGCATGCTCATTCTTCTCTCTTGTATAGAACAGTTCGGATCTCCTCTCTTAAAGACGTACCAGCGATAATAATTTCAGACAAGACCCTGCTATACAATTGCATCATTCAATATTGTTGAGCTATCGTCGGAGCATGTCTGCCAGAAGTAAAGGTGGGCTCTCACCGTCATTACAAGCCTGGGAAAAAACCTTACATTTTATCAAAGTGTCAACAATTTACAACTCCGCCAGTTTAATTTTTAAGTCACTAGACTTTATCAGAATTAAAGGTTTTATAGGACACCAAGTTATAGGCTACCCATACACTACTGAAACAAGCATGAGCTCGGATCCTCTCGAGAAGACAATCAAGTCGATGGAGAATGAAGTCGGTAAGAATTTGGTGGATTATCTGCGGACCACGGAGATTCCGGATCTTAACCAAACTCTGCGCGAAATATTCATATCACAGTGTCCAAGTCTACGGCCTACGTTCCGAAAATCCACTCCTCTAGACGGGCTATACTGACCTAAGATCACACCCAACACACTTGGCTTTAAATGGGACGGTTCGATTGGCAACATGGCAGAGTGTGGACCAGGCCGATTTCAATTCTTGCTCAAATGTAATGGAATATATTTCAGGCCACACGGGACTCTAACTATGTTGCAAGTCTTAATTTCCGCATCATTCAAATACGACATGATCCTATGAAAGTTATGAACGGATCACAATTACCTCGTACCTGCCTCATGGTCAATCCAATCCCTAGTGAAGACGCCTCCACAGATTCTATGTAAACAATGCCTGCAACTCCGCCTTCATATTTTTTCGAATCGTCAACAAGGATCCCTTCAATGCCGCCAAACTTGGGGAAGCAACTTTATCATTTGAGAAGACTACACTGCAACGCCAGAATGCTATTCATGTGCTGGAGGAAACACACAAGAAGAAGAAAGCGGCAATACGCTAAATGTATTGTCAATATGTTAAGTAAAGACTTTCAAGAAGAATATTCGTGTTGTTATATTTTATAAATGTTTGCAATCTAACCTTGTTTACTCTTTCTATGTTGCTATATATTTTTTAATGTCTGTAATCTCACCATGTGTACTCTTTCTATGTTTCTTCATGTGTTATATTTAGAGAATAATTCTATTTTAGATGTTATGAAATATTTTAATATATTTTTTATTTTAAGAGAGATGTGAGTTTAAATGTAATGCAAATCTTATGCTAAATTATCATATTTTACTATAAGGTATACTTTTAAAAATTTCCTAACAGTAACTCTTTATCCATATATGTATCCAGAGGCACATACAATTCACGCAAATACATCAGAGGAACATAACATTCATGTAAATACATAAGAGAGAAACATATGTATAATCGGTTAATAGGGTACTTAGAATAATAACTCAAGGGTAAAAGTGTACAATAAATGCTAGACTGTGAATTATTTACAAATAGAATGTAAAAGCAGATGAATAAAGAAACAAATTATGTAAATAATTATAAATAGTTTCCAAATAGAAGTGAGATGTAGCACCCATTACCACAATGCTTCCTGAATAAAATACGTTTACATGCACATGTTTCCACTCGAATATTTGCAAAACATTAAATAGTTCAGGCTCATATTGCATTGAAAAATTAAATCGTTCAGATTGATTAAAAAGGTAGAGACTTATTTTTCATCCTAAATCAAAGGTAAAAGTTTCCGTTTGAAGCACAGGTGACTCGATAATGAATGTTTCAGGGGGAGATAATGCCATTTTTTTATAGTTATATCCAACTTAACACCAGAGCCTATAACACGGAATTTCCCCACCGATAAAATCAAAACGGTCCATTTTTTGTAACATTTTACACTATGCATACATGGCTTATGCATATATAATAGTAAGTATATCCATCAGGATGTTTACTTGGTTGAATCAGTATCGGGAAATCTCCAGTATAGCAGCAGCTAGTTGCAATCGATCATGGAGAACTTAATTAACACATGTTGACAGAATTGTGGGGAAGATAAATCGATATTTTGAAGAGAATGAAAATAAAATAGGAATCTTATATATTTGTAGCAATTATCTTTAAACAATAGTCTGGATGGGGAAAGAAAAGTCATAAATATGGTTTTTACTTTAAAAGCAGAATAGTTCCCTGTTTTTAGTGGAACCAAGTATGTCTGGAAAGACAACATTTGTTGAAAAGTTGATTACTCACCGCAATGAAATGTATGATAAGCCGCCAAGATATATAACATGGTTCACTGGTAATCAATTTGAGGCACCAAAGTTGAACAGAGATAAATATACTTTTGATCTTATGCGTTTGGAATCGATTGATATGATTCAACCCTATGATCTAGTAATTTTGGATGATTTAATGAATGCAATAGAAAACTCCAAGGTTTTCAGCAATTTATTTACACGCATAGTTCAACATACGTACACCCTGTACTGTTGTTTCAAACAGCCAGAATCTATTCCAAGGTGGTAAAGAGGTATGAACATGTCACTAAACCCCCAGCATATTATGGTTCTCTTTAAAAATCTACGCGATGCAAGTCAGATTGATATACTCTTCCGCCCGATGTATCCAAGACAGGGTAAATTCATGACTCAAGTATATATATAGATGCAACGTCTAGAAAACCATATGTTACCTCTTTTTTTATTTAAATTAAGAAAAACCGGAAGAATTACGTATACGTACACAAATTTCACCGCATTATGCCACCCAATTTGTCTACATGCCTTCATCGGAGAGTTACAAACAACAACAACACTAAATGTGATAAACAATCATGACGAAGGCGATATAGTTCTCTCTTATAAACAATACCATGAAGTATCAAACTGTTAAAATAATTTCTTAAACAACCAATCAAGAGCAAGGATTGATGTGGTTATAAACAACCCACCTGCATAAAATATAGCAAATTTGAACGTGTTGAAGAAATCCCATACGAATAGTTACAATACTGGTTTCCACGCGATAATCCCTAGTAATGTTGATGAAAACGATGATTAGAAAAGGAATACACCGGGGGAATATCTCACTCAACTCCACTCTACTATTAACTTACAGGAGAATGCAGACGAGTGGGAAATGGGTCTTGCGGAAATGTTCTTTGTCAATGCTCTCAAAACCGTTGGTGATAATCAGCATGTCACTGTGATGACTCGCAAGATGAATATGTATAAGGAGATAATTATTCAAAGATTATCTGATAGTTATACATCTCAATACTGGACGGAAAATATTATTGTAAGGTTTCACATTGCGTTGTATGAATGTACCTGAAACGATGACCGCTAGTGGATGGATATTACGCTATGAAAAAACAAACAATCGTTTCGTTCTTAAGGCAACCGCAAGTAATATTGAAAAGTTTACACAGCCATAGTGGAATTACCGCTATATTAGGTTTTTATCTAGCAGTTGCGGGATTGGCACCTGTACGGATTGTTCACAAATTGCATCAGATCCTAGAACAGTCAGGTGGTAATATTTACTCTAGTAAATATTTAACGGAACAATGGATTGCACCTCATGTCCCAGCAATTATACACCAAGAAGAAAAGTTAGTGCTGATACTTGGACCTGGAAGTGGTGAAAAATCTACAATGATTTCGAATTATGCAGATGAGACACATAAAAACATTACTCAGAACAAACAGATATGGGTTTTTACAAACAAAAAATCGTTTCGTTTCGACCGGGTGGCTATACACGTGCTGATACTATCGCCGATGCAATCAACATTATGACACGTGAAACATTTTAATTAATGAAGCACTTACTCTAGATGCATTTGGTGTAACTGTGATGTGTGCGCAGAAATGTATGTTGGTAATTCACTTGTACCACTTTTGAGAACTGTAAGCTTCCCAAATACCACCTTTGGTGAAACAATTAGCATCATCTACAACAATCCAATCTATGTCTCCTGTATGAAGCGATCTATAGATGCAATTGGAATTAAAATATGTAATGTCGGTGAAGTCATACCCTTTATCGAGGGTAAAACTGTTGTTGTTCTACACTTTCGAAAACGTCTATAAACAATAGATTGAATCAGTTTGGAGGTGTCATCATTAACCATGGTCGGATACTCGGTCCAATAACGGGTGGGTTTCTCTCATCTATGCCTGTATATGCTGGTTGTCGACGACAAGTTGGAGGCGGTTTGTTCAGTACTATTAAAAGATTTGCCACTCCTATACTCAGAAAATTAATGCCTCTCATGGTAAAGGCGGCTCAACGTGTTGCGAAATCTGCCGTAAAAGTTGGAACAGGTCTTATTGGTGATGTCATGACTGCAGATCATAGAGGTATTCGTAAGAATCTAAGAAGACGTACTAAACGTGAGATAGGTAATGTAAGTCGTGAATATATTGGTCATGCTATAGTCTGTCTCCCCCTAATCAAAAAGGATCTGGTAGTCGCAAAGGGTCTATAAACAAAACCGAGAAATCTCATACTCCGTCCAAGAAACGAAAATTTGAAAGTATCCTCCCACGCAAAAAGAAGAAGAAAAGTAAATCTACTCCGATGAATATTGGACTTTAATTATATTGCTTGCAGATAGTGATTGCCACTGTACCAAATCCGAGTTGGGACTTTTTGATCAGCGACCAATGCAAATGGTTATGGAGCGAGCCCAGTGGGTCGACATTCACCCACTCAATAGCCTTTCTCAAGACAATGCTCCAATTTAATTTACCATTTCCGGTTCTTTCGATGAATATATTGATCTTAATGATACTTATTTGGAGTTGACCTGCAAAGTTGTAAAAACAGATGGAAGTGATTTTTTTGCAGCTGCGCCGCAAACATGTGCTCCTGTTAACAATATTATACTTAGTATTTTCTCCGATGTCAAACTGATTATGGGGGACACACAGCTGGAGGGGAGGGTACAACTGTATCCCTATCGGGCTATCCTCAGTAATTTGCTTCTCTTCTCCAATTTGAAAAATGAAACTCAACTTGTTGCTGCGGGATTTATCAAGGATAAGGCTGGCGAAATGGATACGGCTGCTAATAAAACAGGTCATATAGCTCGACTGGCAGCCACTATGAATAGTAAAACTATCTCGTCATGTGAACCCCTCTGGCTCGATATGACTACACAAAATAAATACCTACTCAATCAATTGGATTTTCATATTAAACTAGTTCGGGCCAAGTCTGAATTTTACATGTTTGTTACTGGTTGACGAATAAAAATTCTAGATACAGTACTACATGTTCGATGGATGAAAATCGCGCCAAGTATCATTTTAGAACATGGGAGACAACTTCTAACTCATAATGCCATATACCCTGTACAGCATACAGAAATGCTTACCTATACCATTCCACAGGGAAGCATGACACAATAAGGAGGGTCTATGTCGAGGACATATGCCCAAGTTGATTATTGTTAGAATGGTTGATAATAAGGCTTACAATGGTGATGTAACAAGCAATCCATTTAACTTTAAACATTATAGTCTCAACCATATGACTCTTTATAAAGATGGAACAAGTGTACCCTTCAGACCTCTAACTCCTGATTATACGAACGGGTTCTGTGTTCGTGAGTACATGACTCTCCTACAAAGTCTTGAACTCTTTAATCGCAATGAAGATTTTGGTATTACGGTCGCGGATTATGCTTAAGGTGGTTACAACCTATACGGATTTAATTTGACAGCTGATCTATCCATGTCACAGCACGCTCAACCATATCTATCAAGAGGGTAATCTTCGATAGGAGCTTAAATTTGGGGCTGCGCTTGCTGGCACTATAAATGTAGTAATTATTGCGATATTTGATAGTAAAGGGGACATTACGCTTCAACGCAACGTTTTTGTCAACTATAAGGGCTGAAATGTTTACCAGTCAAGAACTTAGTCTTCTTGTTAATAGAAATCATTAATTTGCTCAAAAGTATTTCTTAGAAATCTACCCCATGGATTAACTCCCCCTTCATCTCAACTATACTCCACTTGGACTTATTGTAATTACTGACACTGCCAAACTGCCCGGGACTCACTGGATTGCAGTGATTCTTGCCGATAATCGTGGAGAAGTGTTTGATTCGTTTGGACAACCGACTCCAACTCGTCTTCAACTCTGGATGAATAAACATTGTAGTCGTGGTTGGATTTCTAACAAACATTTTATTCAAGGACCGCTACCTACTCAATGTGGTGCTTATTGTATCTATTACCTATATCATCGCCTTGTACTTTGAAATAGTATGAATGATATTGAAACACAATTACTTACATGTGAAAATGCTGACTCATATGTGCTTTATGATATTTAGAAATACTTTTCATAATTATCCTCTATGCTATTTAATCTGTTAATTGTTTTTACATAAAATATATTTTACGAAATACTTGTACTCATGAACCTGGCATTTTAAGCATCGGATCATTGTGTAGCTTTGCTTGTCAGTGATACGTTTACAATAACAGCATTTTTTCTTTGTTTCCAGGAAAACGGGCCAATTATGGTCAATACTATCTTGTCAGTTTATTGCTGTTGCATGGCGCCATAGTGGTGTAGGTAAATTTGGTTTAGAATGTTTGCTAAATCGACTCCGCCCGTGTGAGCATTGTATTCATGGATAATTTGAAATCAGTATACATGTATACTTCTTTTCCTTTAAAGAATATCGTTTTACTTAGTTGCCCAATTCAGTACCTGTATAATTAGATACTACATTCCCAATTTTATTGTCAAACTGTCTCACAAGACTAATTCCATGTTCATTCGAATGCATGATCCATGGATCCTCTTGCAGACTTCTTCAGTTTAGCGCGGACTTTAAACCACCTTGCAATCACTTCTTTTCGTACGATTTAAGCGTATGGTTCCCTTGTATTCAATGGAAACGTTATATTGACTATATTTTGTTATTTGGAGCTTTGGTCTAAGTGCGGACTTTATTTCATCTTGTGCTAACAGTATTAATGAAAATATTCAATTTACTATTGAATTTTCAAATAGTGGAATAAATTTCATTTTTGCTTATATAATTAACCCATACATAGTGCCTGCATCCTTTTGTATGATTCTTTCATGCCAAATAATATTAAGCGTGCTATTTTATTAGGTGAACTCAACAGAGCTAAACGCACACTTTCCAATCTAGATAATGAATTGTATTTTAAGAAATAAAATTGTTACTAAGTTTAAAATGAATAACTATCCCACCCTCTTTGTTAATGACACAATTCATATATTTGACGCTGTTCACATAACATATGATATACATAATTGATGAAAGCTTTAAGCGTAAGTGTTACAAGGTTCTTTTCAATACACAATTACACAACCCATTTTTTGTTAAATTTTTAATGTTTCTAATACATGTATTTTAAAGAATGTTATTCTGCAATTTTTAGACATTTTACTAATCTTCACAATTGCACATTTAATTTTTGAATGGAGTACACTACATAGCAACCTTCCCGTTAGAAATATATGGGAGATAACGGTATCTTTATATATTATAAATTGTAAAGATGACCTGATGAACGGCTGTGTAGGTTTATACACTAGCTTCATTTAACAATTGACAGTCTCTCTCTCTCTTTTTTTCATCTTCTTATATAGCTCACACTTTGTGCTTAGTGTATTTTTCGCACATAAATTGATTTTTATCTTATGAATAAGTTAGTGTAATTGACCTTTGTATGATCTGTGTATGGTAAGGGTATAATATATTGTATTTATCACTGAGTGTGTTTCATTCCCCTGATGAAGCAGTAATGGCGAAACGTAGGACCACCTATTAATAAAATGTATCTGAGGAAGTTTTTGTTTTTTGTGTTTTTAATATATAATTTTTGTTTATATGAAACAATCGTTTATATAAAAGGAATACGTTTGCGTCTCTAGTTTCATAACATAGTTTTTAGATTTTTTCATAGCGAGTGTTTGTTGAGCTACTCCTTTTATGGAGTCAATAATTTACAAGTAAGTTATTAAATATGTTTAATGTGCTTCAAGTATGTAATATGTATTTCTAGTAATTTAATTTGTGAATACACATTATTATATGTTATAATTACTTATTTTTATAATAATTTGCCTTTTTTAGTGCTCCATTTTTTAAATTTATATTATTATTAATATTGAAAGTGTATTGTGTCATAATGTCTATTACATAGGCATCTATTTGTTTCTGGACTTATTAGGTGTAAAACTAATATAGTGCCAGTAGAATACATTAATCAATTTATGTTGAGATTTAAATAAAAAAAAATTAATGCAATCATCAAGATTCCCTTGTTAAATTATTTTCTGATTATTTTTAACATAATTTAATACATATTTTGTGTAAATATATAAAACACCTACGTCTCTGTAGGTGTTGTGCATTGTGGTTCTCTAGATAAATCCAGAAATATATACATTTATATGGTAAATTGTCTATCTAAATCTGATAACATAATAGCTTTGTGATAAAAACAAAATTTTGAGTCTAGCTAAAAGGTATATTAAAAATCACTCAAGCTTCATTTTGATATATAGTATGTCTCTGTATATGTAGTGGTTTTCTAGATAAATCCAGAAATAGATGCATTTATATGGTAAATTGTCTATCTAAATTTTAATAATATCATAGCTTAGACTTAGTGATAAAAGCAAAATTTTGGTTATTTGTATTTCCCGAACTAGCCAGAAAACCCGAACTAGCTGGAACTTTTTTAATAATGAAGATAAACTCTGAACCACCTGGAATATTAAAGATATCATGTTCACAATCATTTTTGCAAAATATCAACCATATATATTTTTTTAAACCAGATAAATTGTTAGTTATATACCTATTTTTATTGAAAATTACCATTCTAAATACCCGAACTAGCTGGAACTTTTTTATTACTGAAGATAAACTCCGAAACCACCTGGAATATTAAAAATATCATGTTCATAATCATCTTTACAAAAAATCAACCATATAGATATATTTTTTAAGATTTAAGTAATAAAAAAGTTCCAGTTAGTTCAAGTTTTTAAAATGGTAATTTTCAATAGAAATATGTATATATAACTAATGATCTCTCTGGTTTAAAAAGATATTTATGGTTGATATTTTGTATAGATGATTGTGAACATGATATCTTTAATATTCCAGGTAGTTCTGAGTTTATCTTCATTCATAAAAAAGTTCCAGCTAGTTTAGGTTTTCTGGCTAGTTCAGGGAAATACAAATTACCAAAATTTTGAGTCTAGCTAAAAGGTATATAAAAAAATCACTCAAGCTTCATTTTAATATATAGTATGTATGTCTCTGTAGGTGTTGTGGTTCTCTAAATATATCCAGCAATATATACATTCATATGGTAAATTGTCTATCTAAATCTTGATAGCTTCATAGCTTAGTGATCTTATTTTTATAATATTAATTTATAGTTATCTGTATTTCATATAAAAATATTAATTTTCTTTGATTACATAATTTTTGTTTATATGAAACAATCGTTTATATAAAAGTTATATGTTTACATCTCTAGTTTTATAACATAGTTTTCAGATTTTTTCATAGTGAGTGTTTGTTGAGCTACTCCTTTTGTGGAGTCAATAATATATAAAAAAGTTACTAAATATAATATATGTTTAATGTGCTTCAATTATGTTATAATTACTTTATTTTATAATAATTTGGCTTTTTTAGTGCTACATTTATATATATATTGTGTCATAATGTCTATTACATAGGCATCTATTTATATCTGGGCTAAACTATTACCTGTTGAGACCAATTTAATTTAATGACAAAACACTTACCTATACTATTATTATTTAATTAACCTATTTTTTATTGCATTTGATTAAAATATCAAGTTCTGAGATAACCCACTTTTTTGATAATAAATTTACTATTGTAATGTGGTGTAATTTACAAGTAGGTAAGTTGCAAAACAGCTCACCCTTTTTTATAATAAATTTAAATTAACTATAGTTCTGAGATTATCCATTCTTACTGATTAAATTCAGAATTCAGCACAATAGAATTCAATACAAAATGCCCACCCTTTTCTATAATTAATAAAAAAATTCTATTTAGTAAATTTATATTAATTATAGAAAAATGTGGGCTCTTTCAGAAACTATAAATAGCTTTAATAATAAATAAACTTTGCTGAATTCCAAATTTATTATTATTATGCCACACTACAAAAGTAAATTTGAACATATTATTACATATTACATTATTACTTGCTATATTTATCAAATGTCATAAAGAAAATGTTAATTAAATAATAATATAGTAACCTGGGCTTATCCAGAAATCTATGAGGGGGTAGCATGTCAATTTTAATTAATAGATAATATTATTTATTTGTGTAAATAATTTATATATAATAAGTGACAGTTGTTAAATAAATTTATAAAAGGTTTCAATTTTTTTACTGATCTGACAATGGTGGGAGGGGGATGCATGCTCTATTGTAAATATTCCCATGTATGCAAGTGTAGGCTAGCTGGTTTCATTTTATTACTTGTATCAATGTTATACTAATAAATATTGTTCATTTATTATTTTATTTATTATATTACTTAATTTTTTAATTTTGAACTATATTTAGCCAACTATTGTACACTATTTCTACTATTGTTTCTATAACTACTACAGTTCTACTCTATGTACTCTTATTAACTCGGAAATCAATTAGAGTACAATTGGGGTTAATCATTTGGAACAACCATGGCTCAGTGGTTGAAGGTTCAACTCATGATGCAGAGGACATTGGTTTAAATCCCAATCAAAGCATATATTGTAAGAGTCACTTGAGAAGTGGGTAGCACTTCATTAACTATTCACTGCTCGAGAATTAAGGCCTTTGATCTGTGTTTATTAAACAGATGCTGATGCTACATGCACAATTTAATTAGGAGTGGAATTAGAGTTAATTAAAGTAGAATATAATGGAATTGGAGTTAGTGATTATTGACTAAATTTGTAATATTTATTGTAACTACATTGTGGGAATATCTGATAGGTTACAGAATGGCACATGCCACATGTAGGTTCTTATATCAATCGGAAAACTCAAGAAAATTATATAATTTAAGTGGCATAATAATTAAAAATAAATAAGTGTAGTAATTGACAATTTTTAAACAGGTTATATAATAAAAGAAGTTATTATACATGTGCCAGCTATCAAAATAACTATAATTTTATAATTCCAGCAACTTTTATATTATAATTTGCCAAACAATGATGCAATTTTAGTTCTTTTGATGGCTGATAGAAGTAAAACAGCTATGTAGAATATATTAAAAATAGATATTTATTGGCGTTAGTTTATTTCGAATTAGCATTGGGTTTTTCTCAGGTACTTCACATCAGCATAGATTTTTGTAGAATCCACATCAGATTATTTGGAATAAGTATTGGGTTTTTCTCAGGTTATTGGCATAGGCATGGTTTTTGTGGAATTGGGATAAGTTTTTTAATAACGTTTTTTTTTAGTTAATATTTTTTAAATAAACCAAAAATTCATTCTTTAAAATTATAAATTAATTAATCATGTTCTTCATTTTTTTATTTACTTCAAATGAAAGTATGCCCCATTTCATAACTTAAGTTTTATATTTAGATTTTAAATGATAAAAACTAAAATTAATCATTGTAAAATTGTTCAGATGATATTAAAATGTTATATTTAGATTATAGGTTTTATATTACTATATAAAAATATTTGAAAACTTATTTAAAAAAAAGAGATACAAATGAATTATTTTACAATAAAGTATCAACATCACATTGTCCATTAAATATGTTTTATAAGCTTTAAAACTAAGTTTTAAACTCTAATTTACTCGGTACATTTTACTTAATAATAATAGGAATCAATATATAAGATTACTTAACTATATCCAGATGGTGTCCTTACAAAATGTATAACATACTATCGGTAACATTTTTGCCCACAGTTAACAGTTCTGATTGACTTCAGAAATCCTCAATACTATGGACCTGATATTATTATCTAATTTATTGAACATTTTCAAATAATGTTTTGTAGATTTGCAGTCAAAATATGTATTGATTTTATCTTGGATACAGTATCATTGATTGTTAGATTCACATGAATTGAAATGAAATATAACTGTCTAACAATGAAATGTAAGAAACCTATTGAGTATTAAGGCTTTCACAATTATACATAATTTTGATTTATTAGCTTTCTTAGACTATTAATTACATAATGGAAAATAATTAGCTTTTTTTATTTGTAAAAACCCAATTTTGTATCCTATTATTATTTTATAATCAATATTAAATTTTCATTTCTTCACTATTTAAATGTTTTCAAACTTATAAAATATATTTAAATTGAGATTATCATAGGAATTACCTTCTTATGTCTACTTCTGTAAACCTAAAGTTCCCCTAGTCTCAGTGGTAATTCTAAATGAAATATGTTTATATATATTTGTCATGTCACAATTAAAAAATAACATCAATTTTTTAACCAGTAATGTGGCTTTTAACATATTTAGTGAGTACCAAGTTTTGCAGAAAATTGATCTGTCTGATTTTTTATAGGCATTCTAAACTGTTTTTTGCAATTTGCACAACATTTTAACGAAAAATTATTTAAAAGTTGAACTCAAAAATCACAGATAATAAACTGATCACATATGCTCCATCATATGAATGTCCAGTTGTTCTCCCCGTCATGTTCACCCTCCACCCCTTCCCGTTCAGTTTGAGTCGTATCAATCGCACAGCGTGTGTCCCTGTGTCCGACTCAATGTTGAGACCGGGCATAGGGCCTCTGCATCGTATTTGATGCCCCCCGGACCGCCGTCAGCACCAATCTGTTGACAGAGGGCAGCGGTCTGGGGTCCTCTAAAGAGCCCCCTGTCGCCACCAGCAATTGCACCCTGCTACCATCACAATCACTGCAATCGCCGACAGCACAGTCTACTCGCTATCAATGTGTTGCTCGGCCCGGTCAACTGAGTTCTGTTCAGTCGACGTCGTCGTTGTCGTTGTCATCATCTGATGAAGGAGTTGTTGAGAAGAGATCATCGTTGGCTGTCAATCTGGCCGCCAAGCGAAGTTGTTGGGTCACTTTTGAGCGACCACGCTTTGTAAGTTTATGGCTTTGATATTTTGCTATAATGGCTTCATATAGACCATCTGTATTAATAAAGCGTAATATTTAGGTAATAATCATTCAACGTCAATTGTTTTGTATTTAATCATTCAACAATCATTATACCATTGTGTGTTTTAAAATCTATACCATTTATTTAACAAAATGTGATTTTATGGTTGTTTTAAAAATTATTCTGTAAATTGAATTTAGTTGATATACGGCTATAATAATATTTATAATTTATAATGATTATATAAAACATTGTAGATTTTCAATATTAATTGTTATCACTTATGTATAATTAAATATAATTATAATATACTTATGTATGTTAAATCTTAATAATACTTTGTATTGTTTTAAATATCTAATATATAAATATAATCATTTAATGATCACTATATCACAAATTATAGTTTTAAAAGGTATTATAATTATACGCATACAGTTTTCAACAACAGAAAATTACACATATTGTTAATATTATTACGATGTGTTTTTATTAAATTTTAAGGATTTCCACCTTTAAGTTATCCTCATTTCATTAAAATAATTAATTATTTGTTAAATCGTTTGATTTATTAACTCTTGAATATAGGTAGTTGAAATTAAAATCAACTAGGAGACTTATAACGTCATGCAAAGTGCTAGTAACCAATTCCCACATTTTCAACAATTCACTGTGAACAATCTACTTCAAGAAGCAATTTATTGAATTTTTAGATCTGTTAAATTTTTTAACTTGAGCAATGATGTCATTACTATTAAAATGGACAATTTGATCATTTTTCAATTGATATCAGTACATTTTGTACTATCTTTCTATATATATATCGTAGGAATTCAACTAATTAAGTTGTGTTAATTAGCATTCATTTTTAATAATAAGTTTCACTGCGTGAGATATATTTAAATAAATTTTTTTTTTATTTGAAGAAAATAGTGTCAACATTTAATATTTTTTAATAAAGAAACTTTGTTGCTATTTTTTATTACATAGTATTTGGTTACCGCAGTACAAAAATATATGTCAGTAGTATAGGAAGGGTCGATTCTGCAGAAGTTACCTTGCATGTTAGTATAGTATAGCATCGACCCGGTATTTATAATGTTACTGTTCTATTGTTACATCGATCGGTGCGCTCCCCTCTTCAGACGAGCGTGGGCAGTATCGATGTCTCCACAGATGAGGAGGGAGAGTCTGTGTCCAACATGATTGATCCATCATCACCAACACCAGCTCTGACCATCACAACAACGGCATTAGAAGATCGACCACGTCGACTGGATAGCAGGTTGACCGCGGGGCTGGTGTCAAGCCAGAATGCCTCGATTCTGAGCTTCACTACAGCTGGCACTGCACAGTCTGCACAGGTAGGAGCCCCCCCTCTCTCGCTTCCGTGTTGTCTTGTGTTTCTTTGTTTGGAGTTGTTAATTTTAGTTTTTTTGTGTTATTTAGTCTATCAGAGTTTCCGCTGGACAGGAACTCTATACATTTTTCACAAATCATTTCAAGATAATAGACCAATAATACTAACACATATTTCAATAAGGCTACCCTAATCTTTTCCTCAATAAAGCCTTGTTTCGGGCTCGAAAATCTTTTCACAATCAGCGTATTAATAAGATAGATTTTTCTACTAAGAATATATTATCTGTGCCTTTACTAGATAGCTTAGATACTTATTTTAACAAACAATTTCTTATGACTTCAAACACTAAACTTGTCTTTAATTACTATAACACTCTTAAATCTAAACTTTCTTCAAATCCGAACGTTGGTGTTCATAAAATGAATTGTCTTAATTGTAATTATTTCTATATAGGTGAAACTGGAAGAGATTTGGCTGTCAGATAAAAGAGCACAAATCTAACGTTTTAAATTTAAAAGCCGATAATGGCCTTTCAAATCATTCTCTCAATACAGGTCATTCTCCTGATTTTAAAAACGCTTCCCTAATTTTTAAATGTAATACTACAAAATCTAGAAAAGTATTTGAATCTGCGAATAACGGATTTTAAGTAAACTCTTTCTCAATTCTGTAACATAAATAATGTTTTCCACGTTCTGTAATACATTTACTATTATTATTTAATCTGTTTAAATCCATTGCTATTATACTTTTTTTTGTAATTTACACGTCTGTAATTTTGTGGTAACTAGCTGCTTTGTATATATGTCTAGACTTTATGGATTTGGATTTTTGTATCTGTCTGGTATCTGCTTGTAATTAGATTGTTGAGATGTGAGATGTTAACATATAATTAAATATAAATTAATAATAATCTGTTAAACACTTTTCGTAATTTTTCACACAACGATTATTCCTTCTTGATGAAAGGTGAAAGCTCGGATCTTTTGTATTAATTGTAAAACTTGAAAAAAATTGTGGTTTTTCTTTTGCATTCCTCACAGTGAACATTATTTGTCTTTATTTATTTATTTATCATTTAATCTTAGTTTCCCCCAGGTATGAATAATAAAACGAAAGTTTAATAATGATCATGGAAAATATTCTAAAGAGGCTGCCACGCCGTCCAATTGATGATAAGATCAGTTATATTTGGTTATTCTAATGAATCGTTTTGTGTATTTGTTTAGTAATTGTTAATATATACGTTAATTTAAATTTGACAAACAAAATATAATGTTATATGAATTTAATCATTATATCAGTTTTGTTGTGAATTATTTTTCTTTATTTCGTTATAGTTAGAGTTATGTGCATTTGATATTTATCTATGATAATACTAGGCGACGCTATATTTTAAAATAAAAGTTATGTGTTTCGCAACTGTGGTAACTACTTCACATAGAATCAGTATACGAGATTAATATATATATTTATTAGATTCAAATTGATCAGGCAGGACATGTTTGATTAATATTTGCTACTTTACTTTGGTTGTTTGGTGAGATAATGTCCAGTACACTAACAGCTGCTATCTCACCTCTGATCTCCGCTGTGTGTTCACTCGTGGTGAGATTTCTAAGTGGACTTTATCCTCTACAGTTGAATCTGTGAGGTATGTTGTCTCTCCCTGCCTGCCCATGTACAATGAGATGACCGTTATGAAATACTATCGTATTAGAATTAGGCAATTTGTACCGGAGAGATTAACAGCATTTTTATCGGTTCTCATGTTTATTAGTGACCAGTATGTCGACTACCTTTGACCTTCGACCCTCTACGTGCATGTACTGTGTTGTTCGCCGCCCCCCCCCCCCCACGCTCCTTTCATCGCTCTTACTAATTATGTTTATCGTTGTATCGTAAAATGCTATAATGGCTGATTGTGGTGTATATTTTATATCACAATTAAATGTTTATTTAATCACCTGTTAACTCTTTACCTTGGGTGTACAATATTCTAATGAAGTATAGTTTCATGTCTTCTATTATCTTAAATGGATCATTTTGTTATTATTTTCCCGTCTGATGAAGAACTAGTATGTTGCAGTTTCAAACACCCATTTCTACTTGTTGTACTGCTACACTAGATATGAGATAAAAGTACTCATAAGTACTTATACGTACTAATGCTACAGCGATATAGTCATATTTTATATTCAATTAGTATATAATTGGAATATGTGACTGTTTGATACATATTTTGATGTCAGGAAGACAGTTTATAACTCTTAATGTGTGATGTCAGTACCATATTCAAAGACGTTTAATATGACTTTACATTTTTGTTTTCATCATTTAATTATTTGTTTTTGATTATATGACTAGAATAGTACGTCTATGGTTCATATTTTCTGTTGTATTTTTTAGTGTAGAACTTAGATTTATTTTAACGACAACTTTAAATAATTTAATTTCATAATGACCGAATAACATTGTTTATTGCGCTTTGTCTCATTGGTATTATCTTCTTGCTCAGATCACCTGGGAATTCGTTATCGTTGGAGACCTGATGGTTGTCTACATACCTGAAGGATTGCAACATGAAAATGGATTCAAGGAAGGGTAGGTTGTCTTACCTTCGCGCTTGTTTATCCTGCTGAAGTCGAATTATATTCGAGGCCTATACTCACTAAGCGCGACGCGATGCGACACCACATACTATTATGGCTATATTGAGATATGTCTATCTATATGAACAGACCACGCACTATGATTGTGTGTCTTTTGTCGCTTCGTCTTTTGTCTTCGTCTTTTGTGTAGCTTTATATGCTAATTGCTTATAATATTTTCAACATGGTAGCAAAGGGCTTTCTATCTTACTTGTTCCAACTTTTATAACTTTTTTTTTCTTAAATTAAATTAGCTATAAATATTTTAAAACTGTCAAAACCCATAATAATAAAAGTAAAGATTTAATTTCACACATATTTCTATTTATACATATTTAAATATATTAATTATAAAATATTATATATGACTACTTGTATATTAAAATAATACTTATTACATACTATTTCTAAGTTATGCTTGTTTGTATTAAAATATTAATTTCGTCGAAAAAAAATTCGAATAATTTCAACTTCAGTTTCGGCGAGTTACCTCGCGTCGCGCTCAATGTAAATAGGATCATTGCAATGTATCTAATTACATTTTTGCGGTACGTCGAGTTGTGCTTGGTGATTGTATGCCTTTACGGAAAGTAGCAAGTTTATATATTTACCTTTTTTATTGAATATTCATTATCATAGCGAAACTCTGGTGGTTGCTTTTCTGTTTTGTATAGATGATATACCTTCAAGAAGTGACATATGATATAGTATTGCTCATTTCAGAGGAAAGAGTGGATTTTATAAAACGTAAAAAGTAATATTTTTCTTATAAGTTGATATTGTGTTACACTAAGGTAATCTCGTCGTTTATTATAGTAGGATTATTTCTTTTTTTCTCGACTAAATCAATTCAGATCATATTCATTTCAAGCGCTATTCCCATAAACATAAATTATTGTGTTTTATTATGCCCATACCTACAGCCGGCCATCCTACAGCTATACCGTATGACGTCGGGAAAATTCTGTTGATTGTATTCATACGGTGCATAATTGACTGATGTCGATTCCTTGAGACATTTCGCTTTTGCAGCCTATTATAAGATATGCTTCCTTGCCGTTGAGGAGATAGTTTTTTATAAATCATTAGTAGCTGTGTAGCTTAAATAAGTGTAGACATTTATAGTTGCTACCGAGTTTGTGATTATGACAATGAGTCATTGCGTGTATTTTTTATTGATTCTTAAAATTTTTAATGATTTATTTTTTAAATTAAAATACATTCTTTTGTTTTAAGTTTATGGTGTGCTTACTATAATGGTATTCAATTTGTAAGTAAATGCATTATATATTGTAAAGAATTTCCGATATGAACAAGTTAACATTACTTGTCTTTATCATATAATTAATAAGATTTTTATATTAAATATTTCTCTGTTTTGCAGTGTATAATATATATTGATTTCCCATTTATATCGGTTGCAAATTATGAATTATCGTTACCTCATTGCATTCGTCATTGCCATTGTAGAAAGACTTATGACGTCAGATATACCTATTATTATAGTGTATGCCGCATTTTGACCATACATTCCTCACACTCTCTCTCTCTCTCTCCCCTGTGTGTTGCAGCCTAGTTGCTCTCTTGGAGCACGGCGAGGATGATCTATGCTGCACTCGTGCTGTCGCCGCATTGGAGAGGGAAAGGGTAGACACAGGTCAGTCTTCTACGAACACACTTTGCTCAGACTACAACTTTTTATGTCAAAATTAACTCTAAATTCCATTTTATTATCTTTTCCGTATTCAGATCTATTGCCAATTTAATCAATTAAAAAAATTTCGTTTATTATTATTATTAATCAAAATTGTCATTCGTTATCATTATTATTATTCATCATAAAAAAAGTGATGATTGTATTTATTCGAATAGTGCAAACTGGCTAAATACATTTTATCAGCCAAACACACCGGGAGATATAAACAGATTAAATATATTTGCTAATTTATCAGTGATGGTTGTTATATTGATTATTTTTAATTAATTCTATATTCGATCACGCTCTAGTTAGTACAATACAGTAGCCATTAGTTTTCAATACTTTTTATTTTTCATCTGCAAATCAATTAATCTGAATTTTAATGAAATGCTTAGTTGGTGGAAAGCCAAGACAACTTACTATTTTATAAATTGCATTTTTCTGTGGAAATATTTGAACAAATATGATAAACTTACAACTGTAACATACAACAGATGTGTTTTATGATTCATATTTCCGATATGGATTAAGGAGTGATTTTTGTATTCAACTATAGGTTTTTATTCTTTCACCTACATTAGCTTATCATCATAATATGGTTTTATATTATGATGTATTACTTGTCAGTAGTATTGATATTATACATATAATTTTTATAAACAAACATGTTTATATACACAAAGTTGTGAGAATTTTTTATAAAAATATAAAGTATTTAATCTAAAAGTATATTAATCTACTTAAATCTCTCTCTTTGTTTTCAGCCGTTCTCACCCGTTTGTTTATGTTCCTGGGGTTCACACTCCTGCCACCAACCGCTGTTCCACAGTCCTTGGTTAGCGCCGCCCAAGATTTCATCTTTCTTCAGATGGAATTCGACGACGACATCTAAACCAGCGATCCTGTGGACAGATCCCAGTGTCTGTGACCTCACTCTAACATATAATATATTATTACTAGTTTTAGTCAATATCACTTTTTTGTTTCCGTCTGTCCATACGACACGTAATTAATTTCCTCCATTCGATTGAACTATTGACTCCCACCTCTCTACCTACGGCTATGTCTACTCTTTTCAGTTAACACTTCAATGATGTTTTGAAGCGGCATTGTTTAGTTACCCCCTCTAAATTTATGTATTGTAATTGTCATTCTTATTGTCCCTTTCATACTAAGCCCTTACTGTATCTGCCCCCTTTCCATTGTTTTTCTCTACAAGTTATTCATGATTTTAAGCTGTAATATTTATTTCTGGTTCATTTTGTTGTATTTCTTAAATAAGTGACAACCTGAAGAATTTGTAAGCATAACTTTATTTCTCTCCGCCCAGATTCACTAACCTCCCTTCCCGTAACTGTTTTCAAACGTAACTCTCTGACTGATCACGCTCAGCATTAAGTTAGCTGTATCTGTGATTGTTGTCTTGTCTCTGTTATTTGACCATATTGATTAGATTTGTGATCTAAGCTATCGATTATGTGATCGTTTCTTTGAGTTTCGTTTGTTCGCTGTATTATTCACATAATATGATACGTTAGTAAATTATGAGCAATTATTTTGCTTATTGTGATATTGTGTGTTTTTCTTTGGGTACGGGATTTATGCGGTTTTATTTCTTTCAGTACAATTAAAGAAGTTATTTGTATAAGTCAGTGGGCTGCGGGAAGTAAATTATTGATGTGTTCAACTATATATAAATTTTAGCTTAGTTTAAATGCATTAATTGTTCAATGTAATAATTATGCTGAAATTAAATAGTATATACTGTCTTTTTGAAGTTTTATAGATGTCTTCTAGCTTATTTGGGATTCCTCATTCAAGAAATTGGTGCATCATAGAAGTCTTCTAGCTTAGTTGGGATTACTCATTCAAGAAATTGATGCACCATAGAAGTCTTCTAGCTTAGTTGGGATTACTCATTCAAGAAATTGGTGCATCATAGAAGTCTTCTAGCTTATTTGGGATTCCTCATTCAAGAAATTGATGCACCATAGAAGTCTTCTAGCTTAGTTGAGATTACTCGTTCAGGAGATTGTTTGCTTATTCGTTTATTATTACTTAATTTTACGATTTTTATTTAGAAAAAATATTTGATTAATTTAACTAAATTCACAATTCGGAATTTTTTTATTATCTCTATATTGCCAAACCTACCAATTTGCATACTTGTGTAACTAAAATATTATATGAGACTAATTATGTAATTTTCATTTATAATTTGTTTTTACTAACCTAAATATATTATGATTCCTGTGCATAACTCTTAATTTATTTGCAGTTCGTAAAATATTTAACAAACCATATTGTTAATTGATGATCAAAAAAATCACACGTCGAATGAATCAGTTTCTCACTAAGGGAAAAAATAGCGATTTCTAAAATACAACATCATTTAATTAAACCTCGGACGACTTAAGTTTATTGCTATATCAATGGGTACGCATTTTTCTTTGGTGTTTTTTTTATTTTATAGCTGCCTATACACCAGGAAATTTGAATTGGTTATTTTTATTCTGGCAATATTACTTCGTCACGCATAATATGTCACTTCATCACGCATAAAATGTCACGCATAATATAACAGTCATTACGTAACTAATAAAACCCTGATTAAACTTCTGCTTCATTCATTCTAGTATATATATTCGAAAGTGAGTAAATTAGTCGAAGACAAATTATGCTCACTTTTTCACGAGCAATATGGTGGTAGGAAGAAAGAAGAAGCGAAGACGCTGTTGGTTACATTGTATTGATATATATATATATATATACACACAGCAAGCAACAGACTCTGCCGACATTAAATTCGTCTGACAAAGCGCGCGCGGTTGTGAAACGTTTCCAATTTTGAGCTATCGATCTGGCGATAGAAAAACTATATTCAACTTGGATCCGTCAGACAGCCAGGAGTGGTGCATAATATAGAATTGGATGCCAATCTGCATCGAACTATGAAATAAGGCAAGAGGACGACTGGAGATGGAGAGTCACTGCAGTAGACGCCGAGCCGAGTGTGGCGACCCATTTAGAGTTGGATCAAGCGGATGGACACAGGTCAAAGTTTTGGCTATCCTTGCCTCGATCTCTTTATCGTTGTCTATATCGTTGCTCTTTCGTGCTGCCTCCGTCTGTCTCAGGAGATTACAATCGGTCTAGGTAGCTGTATAGTCGATGCATCTATACGACATTTTATGGTTCCGTGTGGACGGAGATGGGCAGTATTTGTTCATGATTTTGATGGAAATCGTAAGTTCCTTTTGTTTCATATTTTGAAATAATTTTATTTGTATATTATTCATTGTCAATATAAATGTACACTCGAAGTTGTCTCATTTAAATGTGGAATTTAAAAATAATATTATCTTAATAATAATTCTAAGATAATTGGTTTGATCGGAATTCTATATATATACGTATACAGTTTTAGAATAATATTACAGTTTATTTTAGTTAGTTATTATATTTAGATCTATATTAGCCATAGCTAAAATAATCGTAATAGAAAATATATTCCTGTTGTCAATATTAAAAAAAGGAATTTGATACAATACAATAAATAATTATATCAATAGTGTCTTTTCCGCAATATGTTTTTGTCAAGACAGTCTACTATAATGTTACATATACACTGCTATATTGCTATTTCCATTGTTTGCCTGTTTTTCCGCGATTTGTCGATTATTGGGACTGCATTTTTACTGTGACACCCTAATCTCGTTTTTGTTACATTTATATTTATTTCATCTTGAACCAAAACCGATTATTTCAGAAAGCACTTACTATATAGTTAGTCATATAATTAAATAATGTATATATACTGTCCTATGTTGAAAGAAATAATATTTTTTATAATTTCTGAATGTATTTTATTTAAAATTTAACATCTTGCTAGATACATAATCCATGGTTATATTAAATAAAAGTTACAAAATATAATTCTATATTTTCATAATTATATAATTTATATTTAAAATTTATACTTAAAACATTATAAATTTCAAATTTAGCTTTTTTTTATCAATACTCTACACCACATAATCAATGCTCTACACCACATAATCAATGCTCTACACCACATAATCAATGCTCTACACCACATAATCAATGCTCTATACCACATAATCAATGCCCTACACCACATAATCAATGCTCTACACCACATAATCAATGTTCTATACCACGTAATCAATGTTCTATAACACGTAATCAATGTTCTATAACACGTAATCAATGTTCTATAACACGTAATCAATGTTCTATAACACGTAATCAATTTTCTATACCACTAAATTTTTGTTACTAATTATAATATAACTATAATGCATCATGGGTCGTTTACAATATATACTAGGTTAAGTATAGTAGTATACATACAGTAACTCACAGATAAATAATGTTATGTTGCCACTGTATAGCCATTGGAAAGCAATAAATTGAGGAATATGTGTGCACAAGTTTGCACTGTTCTAATAGAGAAGTCACCCCCATACGAACCGGATTTAACTGCTATCTATTATATATCTGCGCTGCCTATGTTTACACTGACTGTTGGACCATTTCGGAACAATATACAACTCCATTTATCATTTCATTTCAAACTATAATAAAACGGTCAAACATGTAATTATACACAAAATACAATGCTTAGTTTCACACAACAGCTATAACGGCCAAGAGACTGTGAGGCAGAACTTCCCCCATACAGTCTGCCACTATAGCTTCACAAATAGACAATATTATATAATATTGTGTTCGCCTTTAGCTTTATTAGCATGTTACATACATTAGCTGAACATCCGTTCTGAGTAATTATTCAATCGATTATACTCTTAGTATGCCTTAGTTGGTGCTTTGTATAACAATAGTATTAAAACTCTCGCTCGTTTTTCATTATTCATATATAGCCGTTACAAGTGTTCTGTTTCTGTGCCAAATTTGTTTCAAATTTAGCTCTCAGCGGTAAAACTATACATTGTTTCTGTGCTGACTTATAATAACTTGTCTTAATTTTGATTTAGCAGTAATACGCAAGTTGCCAAAAGTAGGAAAATGACGTGTATCGGCCGGTAGCTTACATGTCGGTGCTGGGGAATTCGTTTGGTAAGTAAACTTATTATTCATTGTTCAATTATATCGTTATATAATATTATTACATGACGTAAAACGGAGTTAAAATGACACGTTTTGTATTCTTTCTATTACATGTATATATATTTTCCTTTACAAAATGTATCTTATTATTTGATTAAACTATTATTTATTTTAATACGAAGTTGCAATACGAAATGATCTATTGAGGTTTTCTTTATTTTATTTCAAATTAAAAACAGATCTGTTTAATCTTAATAGTTTTTCTATATTATAACCCTATTCCGTTAAGTCACAAGATACAAATCATGAATACACGGGCCAATACACGCTAATCCACAAGATACAAGCCAAGTCACAAAATACAGGCCATGAATACATGCTAAACCACATCATTTCATAATAAAATCTTTATATGAAATTAGATGTATTATTATTTTAATCAAATCTTACCAAGAAATTCAAGTTTTTCTGAGATATTAATGATAGGCCTATTTTAGAACTTTTTAGACAAGTGTTGCAAATCTTGATAACATTTTACTATGAAGCTCCAGTTTCAATTATTCGGGAAAACCATGAACGTAATTATCATCTCAAACTTATCAATAATATCAAAGACACCAGGAATGAAATGAGCACATTTGATAATCGAGAAATATTAAAAGCAACTGACGTTATCTTTGAATTATAACTGATAAATAAGAATACATTATTTTTTTGATTTGATTGAACTTTGTATAAGTTCAGAAAATGTTTGAAGACTTTATGAAAAAATGAAAAACTTACTGACAATGAAATATAAATAAATAAAATTATTATCCAACAATCATCAAATTTTAAAAGATTTAAAAACGTTTTACTGCATTAATATATTTAATATACAATCCGCGATATTATGGATTTATATCAAACCTGTATGATATTGCTTTTAGTTAGAAACATTATACATCAAAGTGCATTACCCGTTATACGTCATAAAATATTTTTGAAATAACGTTAAAAACTGCATAAAACTCCCCTTTACAACTGCTAACAGCCGAAAATAAAATATCTCACCTGATACTACACCATAAATAATGAACGTGAGTTATATACATTACATAGACGGTCAAATATTTAGAATGTTGAGTGCAAATTTACTGAAACGACTAGAAAGTATTCTCATATTTGCCTAGTAACATTGTCTGCATGAGCATTAGTGTATATATATATATATAGAAGTATTTTGTATAAACCACACCCTATTTTTTTCTTTATAGGGCGTCATCATAATCCACACCATAGATATGAATTGTTTGTTTGAAAGGAATTCATATCTATAATCCAGACAAACATATATGGATGAAATCGTCAACTATTTCACTCTGACATAACTTATCCTTAACACTCTCACGTATCATTTTAAATGAATACATGAATGGACGGAGATCTGTTAAGGGAAGGTTTCAGACTAAGCGACTTGAAGTATTTCCCTATATCACAATAAAAAGAAGAAACATTTGTTTTCTTGGATATCGATCTTGTGAGTATACAAGTTGTAATACATGATATATAATATCTGAAATTAGAAATAACAAAATGCAAGTATTTGTTAAAAATGGACTACGTAAAAATTAGACAAAATATAACACAAATTATATTAAAGACATAGTGGATTTAATATTTGTTTGTGCCATAAACAAAAATTGCATGATATTCGCGGCTTACATATTTACTGTAGACTATTGAAAATAATTTTCGGAGTAAATGTCACCAATTAAAAAATAACGCAACATTTAATTTATATATTTTTTGGATTATTATCAAGCTATAAGATAAACTATACTTGCATGGTGTTCCAAAAAAACTTTAATTTTTTACTTTTCAAAAATTCAAACAAATGCATACAATACAAATTGCATTTACAAATGTACATTATATCTAAATTAAAGACAACAGAACAGTTATAAAAAAAGAAACCAAATAAAATTCATGTTCAAATGTCAGCCGTTGTTTTCAAAGAATTTCTTGCATTTGGTGAAGAAAGACTTGTATGCATTGATCTATGAGTGTTATTGGGCCCGTAGCCAGGATTTCAAAAAACTGTCGGGGCAAAAAGATATTGGCACCCGCAGAAGCAAAACATATTGGCACCCACTGCAGTCTTTCAACGAAAATACAAACAATCATATTTACTGTATTGTGAAGCGTGTGCCATAATATCATAATGAATTAATTAATTAAAAAATAATAAAGCCGCAAGGAAGCGGCCTCTGCTGCTTCGAATGTAGCTATACGCGGGCCTGAATATAATATATATAAAGCCAAGGGAATATAGAGTAAAATGTAGAGAACAGTAAAGAGTGCGTGCCCGTTCTTTATCATGTCGTTATTTAAGACTAAAAACTTTAGTTAATAGTATAATAAATACCAGCAAATTATATGTCGCCTTGATGACCGAATTTTTTTTAGTTGATATACTAAGCTTTCGGCGTAATTAACAAACGTTTTCTGCCCTCCCATTCTATCAATTCATATAATAATTTGTTAAATGGTTAATTGCAATACTTAAATACGTTATATACAAAAGCCACTATTAAAAGTATTATATATTTATTATGATTGAGGTACTATATAACATCTTAACTTATGCATAAAATAGTTTATGGAGATTTTATTATGATATTCCAAGTTTTCGAGGCCACTCACAAAATGTTCAACATTGTGTCAACAACCAATAAAGTAATCTATTGAACACTGTCGTAACATTTAATCTTGAAATAAATATCAAGCTTTCACTGTCATTTAATTATTACACAATCAATTAATTCTATAATGAGACATGCTCTCAAACGTTAAAACTTTAAGGTTATTAAACGATGTTAAAATATATAATTCCTGGCAAGCTGTCAATTATTATCTTCGGCTGCCGCTATAAAATATTATAATAACTGAATGGTGAACGGTGAACTGCGAAGTTGTTTAGATGTTTTTACCAAAAGAGCGCGTTTTAATAATTAGAAAATCGTCACTTTTACCCAGGGACTTCTCTACAATAATATTCGGGACGGATAACTGGCTAATTATGTGATTTTGACAGAAAGTCTGACATAATTTTTTTAATAAATTTATTATTATTTCGAAATTATAGATGTTTTATGGGTACTTTTTCACGCTTAATTCATTTATTTTATTTTTAATTTCATTGTATGTAAGCATATAGTATAAATTTTAATAATTTTGGCATATCTTTGACTAAATATAAGTGTATTAGCAAAAGTAAAAACGAAGTCAATACAAATATGTTGTCTTGTATGCATGTACGCTACATTCATATACATGTGCATTAATTATATAAAACAAAACAATTCTATTTAAAATATGCTTAACATCTGTAAAGGAAAAATGTGGATTAATTAACCAAGAGCATCATGCATATGTGACATGTATGAAGTAAAATAATGTGTATGTGCGTGATAACTACGGGTATAAACTACGATTGTTTAAACTCTCAAAAAGCCAAAACAAGTTTAACATAGCTGAATAAAAACAGACAATAAGTAGTATAAGCATAATACATAATAACAATATTTTTTACAAAATCTAAAATAAATAATTGATGAAATATTTGTACATGTGCAACATATGATACATAATTTTTGCAGTATGGTAAAATACAGAAGATATAGTTTTAGTCAAGTGTGATTTCACTATTTAATTAATCCGTTTGATTATTACGTTAAATTGATTAATACAATAGTTTTTTTTACAAAATCTAAAATGAATATTTCCTGAGATATTTGTACATATTGTGAAACAAATAATACATAAATTTTGCAGTATAAAATACAAAAAATAATTATAATTAAGTGTGATTTTACTATTATGCAATTAATGCAATCGGTTAGTATGAAATATAAATATAAATAAACTACATGATATCATAACACCTCAAATAATGTCTGAGAGGACCAAACAAAAAAGTCAAGTAATAGTCATCTCTTAAAATAAGTGGCTAATTTGCGTATTTTTTTAATCTATTTGCAACAGATGAGGTTGATGGAGGACACAGAGACGATTCATTAGCGGTGCGAATAAAACCCTTGTAAAATATATTAATAAATCGACTACAAACAGACACCAGCTTATCTTCGAAATCACAAGGATATTACTCATCTAAACATGTAAAAAGTTGAATGAAACGTGATGTGCAGTGAGTACTATTATGCCGTGGATCTGCTGGAATTTCAGAAAAAACGTGAAGGCAGGAACGACCAAAAACACAAAGACTTGGGGCTGGACGGAACAGACCACCTCGTGAAACGAGATTGAGAAATTCACATTTTGGCATATTCTCAGTATTCACATCAGAGGCGATAAACTCATTCTTATTGAATGCAATGTAACCACATGAGCAGTAAAGAGAAGCCTCTACTGCAGGTGAGAGAGAC
>JAUZND010008177.1:0-10050 GCA_034780555.1 Coelogynopora nodosa
AACTCCAGGTCTTCAAATCTTTACTCGTCAGGTATTTATTTACTCTTATTGTTATTGATTCCATCCTTGATAATATTAGAAATGTCATCCGTATAAAAAGTATAGCTTAATTTAATATGTATAATAGCAATGATAAAATCAAGACGTACCGTTTATTATTATATGGGAGCAAATAAAGTCGTCTGCAAATGGTTGCAAACAATCAAGATTATGAAACAATTAAACTATAGAAATATACATTTTATAAGTGTTATTATAAAAGTGTAAAATATTTATTTCGCAAATTTCATTTTGTTTAAATACTGCTGCTGCCTATTACTAATATAATAAATGCAAAATGCATAAAAACAAATCCTGGTTATAAGGGAATAAGATCTTAATGGTATTATGTAAAAATAGTAATGTTTGTTTTACTTATAAACAAATATGTTATTTTTAACAAATAGTATCGATTTTATATTATCCCAGGAAATTGAACTGTTCTTTACACACACGCCTATCTTTCCTAATAATAGTTTAACATTTATGGAAAATACTAAACACATTTAGATATTCACAATGTCAGTGTGATTTAAAATGTTATATACAAATTTAGTTAACGACAATGACAATTTCAATTGATTTATTAAACAAGTGAATTATAATTATATTATAATTTAATTTATCATTCTTAAAAACAACATTTTATTCAATGTAATAATATTATACTGCTGATCTGTTTTTCTTATAACAGAAAAAATGCTTTCAGGACGTGAATTTTATAAACGACACCATCTTGGTGAACATTGGAGACTTATTTCAACGTTGGACCAGTGATGTTCTGCATGCCGCTAAACATCGCGTCATATTTCGGCCAGACACCATCAACCAAGAACGATATTCAATTGTCTATTTTTCAATTCCCGACAACGAGGCAATTATCGGGCCAGTCGTGGAACCTCTGGATCAATATCCACCAATACGAACTGTCGACTATTATAACCGAAGAGTAACAGATGCTTTTATCAAAAATGAAGGCTTTGACAGTGAATTGCACATTCCAAAGTGACTTTCCGACATATTATACATAATTAAAATTAACTCATTAACGTTGAATGAAAGTGAAAAACAACAACAAAATTGGTTTTTATAATTGTATTGTTTAAAATTATATACATTATATAAATTTAATTCCTTCATATTATTAATATTAAAAATTCCTTTATTTGCTTGGTAAAACATATCTTTTCAATTAATGCTGAAATTGTTTAAATTTGTTGAAATAGTATTACCAAAATTTGTCCCTTTTAAATTGGGGGAGATATTATAGGTGTTATCGTGAGGAAGGTTAAAAAATGTTAGCATTTTGTTAAATTATTATAAATTATACTATAAAACCTTTTAATCTAAATGATCTTCACTCCAAAACTTTTGTTTTTTCTTAAATCAACAATTCTTATATCCAATGTTTCCAAATTGACATTTGTGTAATTCAAAATGTTTCATACAATCGCTGGTGGGGTCTATTGTATATTAGTATGTTGTATATATTTAAAATTATACATGCTATCATGGAACTTAGTCATGGAATAGTTGGAACATGTGAATATTTAAATGAGGCTATTTTAAGAATGTTAAATGTATATGCTTCTTTATAATATTAATCTAATAAACACATCATAATCCCATAAAAATATTTGGAAAAATAGGGAATTTTGACAAAAAATTCAAATGGGAAATTTTTAAGGGTCGCTGCGGTGAACTTCAAAGTGTCGGATAAGTTATTTTTTTCATAAGGTCCGCAAGAAAATTGGGTGAATTGGCTCCAACTTTTAGCTCAATCGGACGAGACTTTTCCGAAAAGTTTTCAAGTTTTCAATATAGGTTGATATACAGATATATATCAAGTTACCCCCCCCCCCCGTTCCTTGGTGTACGAGGGGTTAGAGGGTGTCAACATTTCGGCTGTTCTAGTGTTAAGATAAGTAACTCTCAAAAATGACTCTTGAATTAGATAGGAATTTTACCGAATCTAAGAGGGGTACACAACACTGAAGATGAGTAGTCAAAATAATTAGCATATAAAAATGTTTTTTATGTGTTATTACATAAGACATTCTTTTTTATATAGGCACAGTATGGCATATAGGCACAGGGTGCCAACTGCCCCAACTACCCTAACTGCCCTAACTGCCCTAACTGACCTAACTAATGTTCTATTTAGTCGTATTTTATAACGTAATAAAAACGTTATAAAAGCTATATTTCTATTCTCCAATAATAGTCCAGTAGGATTTTAGCTGAACCTTGAACAAATTGCAAACGAATTTTTTTTCGAATCACTAAAAAACGGTGTGCACGATATTTTGAAAAGTTCTTTTCCGATTGCTCTAAAATGTTTAACATAGTTTTCTAATTTCAATGTCTAGGTCCCCTACCTCAATGGATTCATTTAAACAAATATTACTCATTTGATAAAGTATATATTAATTTTTAACAATTTTCCACCTGCGCGAGACAATATAAAATGCTTATAAACTTATATTACGGGCAATCGAATTATTTTATAGAATTAATCCCTTCAACTTTGAATGAGAGTAACTTTAAATTTAAATGAATAAATATTTTAAATACTTTTACAAGCCTTTTAATGTAGGTACATATATACTATTGAAATAGATTGTCATATACATTTTAATCATTTATTTCTTCCTATTGATCTTCGACGCTGTTGTAACAACCAACGCCATCGCATCCTCCCCAAGCAGAGACGCCTTATAAACCCGTTCTTGCACACGATCAGTTGGTTGTTGAACCACATTGCTATTCTGCTTGCAGTTGCAACGAAAAACGTTCATTAATTATTCTTGTATGGGTACCCGAAAATAAAGATAATCAATCTTACTCGGACGGAGGTCAATGAGGGATTCATGACCTAGTCCTAAATCATTTTACAATACATTGTAATAGCAATATCTTACTTGCCCCATCATAATTGGCTCCAGTTTATCATTTTCGATTTGCAATCCCAATGCCTCTGGGTTGATTGGCACTTTTGACAAGAACTTTGAATCCACCACTTTATAGTACACACTGTATGCATGCAAAGTATTAGCATCTAGAGGGCGTGGAGCGTTAGCAGGGTTCAGGCCACGCTTCGATTCGACCCGCATCTCTGATATCCTGACTTTGCGCAGAGTGACGAGGTTTTGATTTGGTTTACCACCATATAAAATGAAGAGCCTATTGCCAGCTGCCGTATCTCTTCATGTGAATAATCTCGATTATCAAATACTGAGCTGATCTCTAACACATCATTATACAATTTTTATCAGTTTCAAAGGAGTGGTCTTGCCATGATTGTAAGTCGCAAAAGTTGTTTCGCATCCACTCCAAGTATGGATGATGAGAATGTTCTTGACAACTCAACTGCTGCGTGTAAGGATTCCACAATTAGCCGAACATTTTCAATTTCATTGGTCGATGCTTCTTTGATTCTGATAGGAAAAAAGACATCTGGTTATGTCTTAGTTCCAGAAATATTCTAGCACCACGATTATGTTAGTGGCTTCAGCAACAACTGTAGCACCTTTATTCTTACAAATAATATCCAAAGTTGTAATCACAATTTATTTGTCAGAATCTCCCTTATACAATATTAACAATGTGGCCCTCATGTCGTAGATCTTCAGACAATGATTGAATCAATTGCACTTTGTTGACAATGTTTGAGAGGAATTATTATCGTGAGTGAAACACTTTTGTGTTGTGGTTGACTACAACATCTGTATGTACATAATTATATCTTCTATGTTTATGATCTTTGACAGATATTCCTGGTAACCATAAAAAATTACCGTACGTAAACCATATAATGCTTTAACATAATGTGTGTTTTCTGTAATGATATCCTGGTAGCTTTCCCCATTCCAATTTACATGGTGAGATAGTGCACCTCCATAAAACTCTAAAAATAGAGGAATTGGAAACTTCTAAATCAAACTCGTCAACAGCAACTTCAAGAGTTGAATTTGGTTCCTCAGAATCAGTCAAGGGGTCATGCTTTCGTTTTCTTCCTTTTGTTGCAACTCTCATCTTTTTGTCTATAAGAACCTCAGCTAGCAAGGCCTTGTTTTTGTACCTAATGCATATGTCCTTAAAAAGCGATGGTGGGTATGGTGGCAATTTATAACTGAAGTATTGATTTCGATTTTTGGCTTGTTCTACTAAGACCAGCAAACACATGAAGAGGACTGAAGGATCGACAAGCACTGTTTGAGTGTCAATCTTGACAGCTAAAGGTCAAACCTTCTTGTTTGTTGGAATATTTGCTTTTAATAATAATTGGTTGTCCATAGTTCTCAGAATTTATTCATCAACTTCCTTTGCTTGATGAGAGTTGACATAGTATATTTCTTTCACTGCAAGTCCAGATGACAAGAATATCAGTCGTTGTTCACTAGTATCAAATGGATTTGATGCTTTCCACCACTGACACATCTTCCTCAGGTCATTGAAATCTCTACTGCATCAAGATGAGCCAAGCTCTATACGTTGTTCACTACTTTCTCCAGAAGTTTTGGTGACATCATGCATTGTCTGTTCTATTTCTCCACAACAATGTAATGTTGTTACCCACAAATCTCTCACCAACTCCTCATTCATCCCCCGTCCATGTGTCAATCCACCAATAGGTTTCACAAATCACATCATTGTCTGCTCAATTATAAGGTCTGCCGACAATCCAGCTCAAGCTTTACTAGTGCGCCAGACTGAAAGATAACCATATTGTGTATACTGTTCACATTAAAGATAGTCCCAAGGAATGTTTCTATCATTTGCAGGTAGAGGCGAGCTGATTTGGTATAGTTATTGTGTCATGTTGCAGCGTAAAGGTTCATCATCATTTTTGTAGCAGCCAACTGATCCAACCATTTCCTTTTCTTTTGGCCCTAATGAAGTTCTTCATAATGTCGATATATCTCATATAATTAATCCAAAGTTTTGAAGTTGATGAATTAAAGTACAATTCGTGTATTGTTTTTAACAAGCAGTCCTTTAACTTTTAGACTCTTCCACTGCCTGTAGGTTGCCTAACTTGCCAGCATAAAGCTTTTCAAGCACACTCCCTTTATCACATGATGGTGAATTGTCTGAAAAAGAACCAATAATCCACTAATGCGTCATCATGTTCAGTGTCCTCTACGGTACTTGCTTTAAAGTTCTCACACGATGGGAAAATGAGAGAGTGCAAGTTTAATAGTCAGTGAGTTAGAAAATTACCATTCAGTGATCTTCCAATTGTTTTACATAAAAGTATATGGAGAACAGAGTTCGATGCATACAAAGTTTTTAAGAGCTTTTCTAATCCCGAACCTTCCATAACCATTTCTAGACTTCCCACAAAACTCATGAGCATATGAAAACCACCAAGCCTTGCAACAAGTTTGATATCTTTTGCATGGATGATCTCCACAGCTTTCACCCATAATGGCTGGTCAAATGTCACAGAAGGTGTGACGATGTCATACTGACAAGCCTGCTCCATAACATGCAAGAAAGTTGATTATATTCAGCTCTCATCGTTCAGGTTTAGGTCGATAAAGGGAAGCATTGTAATACGTGATGGCAATGGGTGATCAGTCCCTCCGTATGACAATTTCATATTGCCACTCCAGTTGGGTCTAGATCCGTGTTGTGAGACACTCTTGAAGATTACTTCCGATTACCAAAGGTAATCAATTAGCACAGATAGTTGCTGATAATTTGCTTCAAGAGATGAAGCAGGTCTTAAAAGAACTTTGGCCAGTGATCGATGATACGGAAAGGTGTACTAGTGGATTTTGATTTGCTTTCTCTTAGTTACATCACCACTCTTTAAAGTATGTTTGATTCTTTTGACAGGCTCATTAAAAAAATCCATTTTTGATAGTAAATTCTATTATTCACATTATCCCTTGCCATCCAGTGTTGCAGTGATGTGGTCGCAATTATCACAAGCCCATTGCGTCAATGCTATTGATACATATTCTTGCATAATTGAATCTTATTGAACTGCAACTGACTGTTTGAAGCATTTTATCTAGTCGTAACTGATCGAGTATCCAAGTTTAGCAAGTTCAACAACAAGATCAGATTCTTTGATCCTATGGCATGGTCAACCTCAATACCAGGTTCAAATAGAAGTGGTGGGATGACTGTGTTTTGTCGCATTGCTTTCATCAGGCATTGACCAAGGGCTGCACCTATTTCAATCCAGGACCGACCAGGTGTTTAATGAATTATTTTAGCAATGATGTTAAGAAGTCAATTCCAGATCTGATTTCTTGCTTTGGTGGGTTAAACTCAGAGTTAAGGTCAATACATCATACTTCAATTAGAATTAAGTTCTCAGCAGCTGTCATGACATGTATCTTCACTTCCAAATTGTTTTCTTTTCTGTGCTTTGTACCATGAATCAGAAAATATGTAGTTTGCCATATCTCTGAAACATAGTTTGGTTGGCATTCTAACAATTGTCTAAAAGTATAAGATCAAATTTTTGTATGTCAACTTAAGTTTCTTTTCATTAATAAGCAGGCTGGTACAGTGTTCTATAAAGTAGAGAAAATATAAATTGAATACTTATTTGTAGAATAGAATCATTAAAAAACAAAACACATACCTTCACTAAAAGTTTTGTAACTTTTTTTCCACAATCTTGGGGTATTAGTATATAATTTTTACTGGACTATAACTATAATAGCAACTTAATACAATATTTTTTGTTAAACGCAATAACAATGAATTTTATCGGTATATTTTGAAGTAATATTTATCACTTAACGAACTGTAATTATTTATAGAAATGTGTATATTCCCAAAACTATAATATGCTCTATATAATGTTTTGCGGAAGAAATAACCTTCACCTACATGTTGCATCAACATTCAATTAAAACAAACAAAATTTGGAAGAAAAATCAATATAAAATCGACCTGTTTGGTCGAAAGTTATAATCAGCTGTCTTCACATATCAGATTACATCCCTTCAGAATCTTTGGGTCGATAATGTAATTATTACATTTTATAAATACGATCACTGCCTCATATATATTTCATATATAAAGGGTAAATAATGACCTCATTTTTAATCTGCAGTTATACTCGGTATATACGCAGTCTCACCTATTTATAAAATGAAATAAATTACTATTTGTAATAAAATGTCTTTCATCAAATTTGTATACATATCTTGATTAGATTATAATCTATTACAATTATAAATGTATTCATTATTATCGAATAACTTCACATCTTCAAATATCGCCAAAAGAATTTTTTATCAAAAAATGGATCATTTGTGACCTTGGGATTTGGACGTTATGGAAGTTGAACAATGTGACCAATTTATTTGAGTTTTAAATAAAACCATATCGCCAATGTAATAAAATCTGATATTAATCAGTAAATTAGTTTTGAATTGCTATCTGATTTAAAATAGATGTCGTTTTTACTCTTTCTGGCTGTCCTAAGACGATATTTTCAATAAATATCGTATTTTAAGTCACTTGTGTTGTGTGAGTTCTATCGATAAATATAGTACAGCTTAAAAAACAATCAGAAAATGATGGTAACTTATTAAGAAAATTTCTGAATTTTTAAGCTAAAAAGAATTTTCATGATAGTTTTTATATTTTTCAATATATGAAATACATAGAAGATTCTTTAAAAAAGAATACTTGTATGACAAAGAACGAATAGGGTGTTGTTTTTTAAGTATTGAATTTTATTTAGAAATTTATTATTTCATTTAGAGTATTGCCCTTATTATATATTGACTGGCAACCAAATATAACATTTAATAATCTGATAAATTTATATAAGATTTTAACAATGTTTTTCTCGATTCTATATTTTGTCACATAACATTTTGACTTTACAGTTAAAAGCCATAATATCTAAGGCCCTATTGATAACACCACTGGCGTATTAGGCCCTTGTATTATAGGTTGCAGCTTATGGTACAGGTGAAGCGGCTTTCATGACCGATATGTTAGTCACTATTTTTGTTGTAAAGTTTCAAAGTGTTTTGTTTTTTGTTTTAAGTTTCTTTTAATTCTGGTTTTATTCTTTTTATTGGCTAAACACCTTAAAAACATAACTAATAATCAATATATAAGATTTTACTTTATACTTTATTTTTTAAGACTTTATAGACCGGTAATATTTTCTGTCTGACTTTACATCTATTCTGTTGGTCAACGTATATAAACCAGTTTCCTGAGGATCATTTAGGGCTGAATGTTTTACATATCGATAATAATCAAAGAAATTGGCTCACTAGCAGAAAACGCCTCTCAAAAAACAGTAGAATTTGTGATAGGCAATATCAGTCCAATAAGGCGAAATACGATTTAATATTTTTGCAATATATATGTGGGACCTATAAACATATCAATATACAATACACCCTATCACCTAAAGTATTGTATGAAACATTTTAATTTGCACAATTGCACAAAACCTTATTCAGTTAAAAAATATCTAATCATTCAAATAATGATTTTTGAAGTGAATATAAATAATATTATATAATATTATTTTATTTTATTTTTAAATAAAATAATTATATATATTGTCATATTTTAAAATAAAATTACATTTTGCACAATTTACATACACATTTATATTCTCCTTCCTTCAAAACAAAAACAAAGAATTCACAATTATAAATAACTTAAAGAAACTAATTTATTTTTTACAAATTATTAAACAAAAAATATTTAATTAAAAGTATATATTTTTATAAAATAATATATATTAACTAGAGCATATTTGTTATATATAAATTACATAAATGTTACCTTTATGTAAGTGTCTAATATTAAGGTCTAATAGTAAGTTCTAATACAATTATAAAAACCAATTTTGTTGTTGTGTTTCACCTTCATTCAACGTTAATGAGTTAATTTTAAATATGAATAATATGTCGGAAAGTCACTTTGGAATGTGCAATTCACTGTCAAAGCCTTCATTTTTGATAAAAGCGTCTGTTACTCTTCGGTTATAATAGTCGACAGTTCGTATTGGCGGATATTGATCCAGAGGTTCCACGACTGGCCCGATAATTGCCTCGTTGTCGGGAATTGAAAAATAGACAATTGAATATCGTTCTTGGTTGATGGTGTCTGGCCGAAATATGACGCGATGTTTAGCGGCATGGAGAACATCACTGGTCCAACGTTGAAATAAGTCTCCAATGTTCACCAAGATAGTGTCGTTTATGAAATTCACGTCCTGATAGCATTTTTTCTGTTATAAGAAAAACAGATCAGCAGTATAATATTATTACAATCAATAATATTTTATTTTTAAGAATGATAAATTGATCATTACATTATAATATCAGCATAATAAACTCGCTAAATACATCGATTTAAGTTACAATTGTCGTTAACTAAAATTATATCACAAAATAAATCACTGTGAGTTGTACAATGGGATATTGTCAATATCTAAATGGGTTTAGTATTTTCCATAGATGTTGAACAATGATTAGAAAAGATGGTCCATATGTTTTTCTCGTATGTGTGAAGCATAGTTCAATTTCCTCGGATAAGGCAAAATCGATAAATCGATAATATTTGTTAAAAACAAAACATTTGCATATAAGTATAACATTGAAGTATATTACTATGTTTACTTAATAACAATAAATACCTTATTCTGCACCCTCTAATATAAAACAGAAATAGTTTTTATGCATTTTATGTTTACTATATTAATAATAGGCAGCAGTATTTAAAAAATTGGAATTTATGAAAATGGAAATATTTCATTTTTTATTCTAATAACAGCTAAATGTACATCTATCATTTTTTCTTTGTTATCATGATTTTTTGTAACCATTTGCAGACGACTTTATTTGCTCCAATATGATAATAAACTTTATGTCTATATTTTATCATATCTATTAAATTAAGCTATAATTTTTATACGGAAGGAATTTCCAATATTATCAAGGATGGAATCAATAACAATAAGAGTAAATAAATACCTGACGAGTAAAGATTTGAAGACCTGGAGTT
>JAUZND010008178.1:0-10049 GCA_034780555.1 Coelogynopora nodosa
ATTTTACAGCAACATAGGCTTCTTTCTTTATATATTCCTATTAATCATGTTGCAAAGGGAAAATCACATTTTTATTAATAAATTAATACCAGAAATCAGTTCAATGTTCGATTGTTTCAACAATATTATTTGAAGGTTCAAGTGCTCTGAGTAAGCATGTTCGAGAGTGGTTTAAAATTGGAAAACCAAATCAAGTCATCTCACTCAATATCAACCCCAAGTAAAAATTGTTTGCGTGGATACTTGTAGAGTGAAAGCGATGGAAGCGAAGGCCAGAGAGAGACGGAAGGAAGGAGAGATAAGCTAATCAAAGCTGGGATGAAAAGGTATGTAGATATTATTTGGAGCTATACTGAGTCAGAGTTAGTCAATATAATTTGTCATATATTTTATAATATACATATCCTGACCTGTTGCAGATTCGTAGTATAGAAAATAAGTACTAAATAACTTAAAGGCAAACTTTTTAAAATAAAAGTGAATCTATCTATAATATATATATATATATATATATTCATAATTATATCCAATCTAATAATTTCCGGCATAAGGAAAAGACTTGATCTGTTAAATATAAAATGGCTCTACGAAATATATTACTTAGTATTACTTAAATATTTTACAATCAAAACTAAAATCCAACAATTGAGAGCCAAAAGCTTCTTTAAACCTTTATTTTCCATTTACAATTTTAAAATGAGATGAAACAGCTTCTATTACCATTTATGTAATACATTTAAAAAAAATTTAACATCCATAGCTCGAATAATTTTACTGTAACTGTAATACTACTACTAATAAAATGGATATCAATATTTGTATATACATCATATTTATATTCAACAAAGTAAAGTTACACTGAATATTAACCCAATCTTTCATCATCATTTTTAAAATACAAAAATTATACATTATTTTAAAAGTAGAATTAATGCGAAATACTTTCCAGTTAAGGTTTTTTTTATTCTATATAAGTTTTATATGTATATATATAAAATTTCTGCTAATAAACAAACCTAACATAAACAATAAATCTTTACAACTAATATGTAAATTTAAAAATATAAAAATTAAGGTAAAACGTAAAGCTAATTTTTCTTGAAGTAATTTATTAAATTTGAAGATTTTTGTGAAACATGAAAACGTTATTATATATACCATAGTGTCTAAAATTATTATGAAATGATTTAACATAATGAAACAAAACAACCTATTTATTTTAAACTTAATCAACTTAAATGACAGACAAAAATGTGTCAAAATATAATTGTTTTAATGTGTTAAATGTTTAATTATTACACATTAATCATATTAACAGTTTATTTATATAATGAAGAAAGCCTTTTGCTAAAAACTGACAAATACGAAGGCTGACAATATCATGTTGGTTTGACCGAAAAATAGTCAGACATTATACAAACACCACATATTATAGTCATGAAGATATTTCTTGCCTACGTTATCTGGTCATATATTATACAGTGTATTACATCTATATAGGCAAGGTATGCATACCACATACACCCCGTGATACAATCGTTTTGCAAAGACAAGATCGAGACAAACGGTGTGGGTTCGAAAAGCGCCAGTAGCCCCAAATGCAATTGCCTCGACGTCGATCAAATTACCGGATCGATTGTAGCGTTGGCCCAGCGATGGACAATACAAATGAAATATAGTGAGATTCAATTTAACCACGGCGCTGACAAGAGGAAGATAGTGTTTGCATATATCGCAAACAAACGACTCCTCGTAGACTGTTCAAATTACTTTACCCCAGCTTCCGCGGTATTATTAGTTGGGACATTTTCTGAGGAGGATATATTATAGTCCTCTTTTTTGGAGAAAGTTTTTTAATGAAATAGAAAGCGGTATATAGCGCAAGCAGTATACAGTTGAGTTTATACAGTACAGAGTTTCAGAAAGTGTTGTGGGTACTATAATTGTATTTAAGCCATTTGTGGGCAAGATAATAATATCAAATTCAACTTAGCTAATACTACTTGGAATGTAGTTTTAAATCCACCACAACATAAATATACATTATTGTGTATTAGTACAACACAATCCAATTTTTTTAAATCTTCCAAAATACTATTTATGCATTGTGATGTATATATAGTGCTTTGTGTTAAAAGATATAATTTTAACCACTGTGTTGAATTAACCACTGTGTTAAATTAAACAATCTATCTAATCAGCATAACAAAAAAAATCATTCGACACTTTCAAAGTTTTCAAGAATACAGAGAATAATATATAAACTTAAGAAAGAGCTGAAAATCGTGATTATAGTATTATACTCGTAATATTGGAAACAGTTTTCCTTCTTAAAAATAAAGAATATTCTTAATAAATTCTACTATTCCCGCCTCTGAAAATCAACACAACGAACCGTAAAATACTCCCAAGTAAACCCAGCTCAGCGTCGACAAGCAAGACAAAAGATACCCTTCTCTTCAAAAAACTGCCGAGACTGCAGCAGTTAACACAAGAATCAAAATGCCTCACTATAGCAACTTAGCCTTCTCAGAAAATATATTATATTATTATATTAATCATCAACTGATCCAGTTAGAGTGTTTTCCACATTCTTCGGACCCAAATAGGTCTTAAGTATGTTTATAGAGAACTCATATCGGAGCTTCGGCAGTCTCAGCTTCATCGGTTAATTAAGTGCCGCTTTTCGCTGCCCATTTTAAGTCGGTAGGTCGTTAATCACAGCAGACGGAGATTTGAGTGGAAGACAGTATACAGTCGGTCTTATATGGGCGATAAGATGCGAACTGGTTCGGTGTTGTTGGAGTATATAGATTCCATATATTCATATACACGAGGGTTGCACCGACAAGAGACAGTTTAGTATTGAAATGATATGGGCATGTAACCATAGTAACGCATGCTTATGTAGAGTAAGAGAAGTAAACAATTAAAAAATAAAAACCAAGATATTCAAGTTGCTAATATAAGATAAGAACTATAGACTACGACAAGTAAGGTTCTCCTTTAATGATAAATAGTAATAAGTATAAAATGAAAATTTTAATTATTTTAATAATTTTAACAAAGCTTTCTAAAGAATTTGACCCATCAATTGGTGATACCATCATAATATATAATTAACACAATGATTAATATTTTCTAATGGTGTAAAATATTACCAAATTTTATTTTTAGAATGACCTTCATCAAACAAAACACATATTATATGCTTATTTTACCAAACGCCCAATTTAACAATATTAATATTTGGAATATTAAAATACCAAAAAATTAAAATAATTGAAAATTTTAAATATATATATATATAAGTATAGAACCACCCATTATACGTTATATAACTAAGCGAAAATAATATTTAAACATATAACAGCCAGGTAAGATATTAATAAATTATACGTATGGATAGGAAAATAGCATTTACATATTACGTAAAATATAGTATTACTAAAATTCATTTGAAAATTCGGCAACAAATATATCAGAATTGTATCAGGGAACAAGTATAGATATTTGCATTTTTATATTAGCTTATCTATCTATTCCATTAAATCGAATTTCAGTTTTAAAATATTCCCGAGTAAATAAACTAAATTAAAGAAATTAAATAGTGTTTACGCAATTAGAAAGGAAAGTTCACTTTCCAAAAGTCACACAGTTTACCACAAACTGAAAAGTATTCCGCTAATTGAATTTCACCGCTATACAGCAGTCGAGCTGTTTGAAGACCGTTATTCTATAAATTGGCGTGTAGCCATTACGTAATTGTATTAATGGAGATCACCTAACGAGATGCGTTGCTTCAATTTCTATTCAAATTGACGTTTATATCAAGTTACTGAAAAAATTGTTGGTTGCTTCGATAAGGTCAGTGTTGTCGACTAATTGGAGTTTATTATGGTGTGACTCCGAAAACAGTTTGTTTCATTAATTTTTATATATGTATATGTAAAGATTCAAACAAATTACAATTGACGCGCCACAATTTGAAAAATTCTGAATACACCAAATCTAAAGTTTCTATATCTAGAAAGGATCCACATGGTATATATATATATAGTAAACATGAGTATGATTATATTCTAACATTTGTTTTTTTATGATATGAGTAGGCCTTTTTACGGAATAAAACTGCGTAATTTTCCAGACATTATTACCTGAAATTACAGAATTGTCTGCCTATATTAAAACATGTTTCACAATTTTTTTAACATTTTCTTCATTTTTATAGTTTAAACAACTTCTTACATTTTTTATATAATAAATCAGCTTGGTAGATTTTCTTTTAAAACGTCATAGTTGTACTCTATACATTTAGAAACAAAGGATCAAACATATTAGACATTATTAAATAAGTTATTTATTACAGCTTGTATCAAATCATTTCAAATCATGTCAGTAAGCCGAAATTACTAATTTCAGACAGTGTCTAATGTTTAAAGCATTCAGACCGCTAAAGTTATAGATTTCATCTAGTCAAATTCATCTATCGGCGCATAAAAAATTTATATAACTTAAATTTTAAACATGTTGAATATATCTATAATACATATGAACCGCCATAAAACAATAACATAAAAAATATTTTCCAATAAAAACTATGCCAAAAAACACTATAATTTTTAATAAATCACAGTTCATTGTAACTACTGGCAAAGGCTGAAATCATGATAAATATATATCATTTAAATATTACATTCGCGCCTTCTAAAATTATCAATTTCAACCACCTTCGACCTGAAATCACCCATTTCAATAAGAGATTACCCACAACTGACGTGACAGAAACTCACCCCGATTCGCCTCGATCATCTTCTCTCCCTTGACTCTGGTCGTGTTCTCGAGTTCATCCCACTGACGCCTCATCTCAGCAATGCGCGGTTCAATATGTTCGGCCAGAGTGGGTCGCTCCAGTTGCAGCTGCTCCGCTTCCTGGATAACGATCATGAGGGGATGTAGCATTTATGGACTTTTTGGAGACCGTTGTTTCCAGGTTGAGGGCAAAACACCAAACACTTTATAAATCACGAAGTCATTTATTCAAAAAACGGACCTAACACATTGTAATTCTAGGACAAAATTGTATTGTAATCCAAGGACAAAACTACTTCACTTTCAATGAAACTATTGTATAAAATTGTCTATAGCTATTTAGTTCTGAAGTTATCTGATTTCCGAGTTATTTAATTGTACTTTTATTTGTTTGTCAACTTATATACGATTGTTGATTTATTTGGTTGACAAGCTATCTAGTTATAAAACTATTTGATCGTCATGCTTATTCATTGTTAACATATTATATGATTGTAAATCTTCTATAGGTTGTCAAACTATTTTGTTGTCATGCTCTTTGGCTGTCGATCTGCTAGATTGTCATGTTATCTGGTTGGTTATCAAGCAACATAATTTTCGTGCACTTTCTTTGTAGTCTTATTTGGTCATATTAAGTTTTTGGTTATGTTATTCGGTTTTTGAGCAATTTTATTTTCGTGTCATTTACTTGTCAATCTATTTAATTATCTGGATAGTCATTGAGTGTACGACAAAATATTTCGCATTCTTCGTGCGTTTTTCACATTTTAAGTTGATTAACTTACATTACGAACTTAATAAAATTGTGAAAACGTAAATTTTAAGATTTAAACATAAATTATACATTAAATAAAATGTTTATAAATCAACAATTCAATTAATGTAGATCTTTACAAACCTAACAATAAAAAACGCTTCCCGCCAAATCAATAAAAGCGACTAAGACAAAAAAAGGAAATCAGAGTTTTGCAGTTTTTGATGAATCTTTCCCTTTCGCCATAGTCTGCTGAAGTCAGATAACACCCTGGCACTCCCGCAGTCAACATCCCAACCACCACCACCACCGTCTCAATTCTCAAAACTGCAGAACACCCCATAATTGCTTCCTAGAATTGGCATACAGAGACTTCGCGGAATCACTCGGCGTAAAATTAGCTGATATAAAAATAAGTGAAGTCTGCGAGGCAATGGTTTGGTATAATAACCAGTTTCTGTGAGTAATAACTACCAGATAAAAGTGTGCGGGAAAAGCTCGATTCGAAGAAAATAAATCTGGGAAACCGGGCATTATAAGGATGATGAAGAGGAACAGTTTTTCCATTCAATACGCGGGTTAGACCTTAAATTAATAATATCTGTATAGGAACGAATTATCTAATCTTTCCGAGCCTACTTAGAAAATGGAGGCAATACATTTTTTGCTTTCGTATGGATAAAAGAGTTCATCTGTGATAACCCATTTATTTTATAGATAAAAAGGAACCACTTTGTTTAAAATAATAATATATTAAATAAAACTATCAACCTCCAATATAAATAAATTATATTATGCAGATAGCTTTATCTAAGATATTGCAAGAGTTGCAGGAAATAGAACTTATACTTCAAATTAATTATATAATTATATATTTTTAAATGATATCTCGCGATGACCTACGATATTTATATAGTTTAAAACGTTTAATATTATCGTTCATTACATAACAATAAAATTTGATTTAGCCTCTTTGGACACCTTGAAAATGCATTTAATTTTTAATATTTTAAGGATTTCATTACTTATATTAAAATAAAATTTGTGATCATTAAACATTACCTCGTTCACTTCAAATTTTAACAGATTAATCAAATTGATTAAATTATCACTTTCACGGGGAAAACAAAACTATTATTCATAGGCATTCGCTATTAACATTTCACAGAATCTTGTTTTAAATAATATTCCATTTTAAAATAATGTCATCGACAAACCTGGATAACCCTCTGTAGCCTCTCCTTATTGGCTTCGACCTCCCCCTCAAAGGCCAGATGCTTGTTGTACCGACGAGCAATGTTTTTCTCGTCCCTGAAGCTGACATCCGTCGCCACTATCATCTTTTCCTGAACCCATTCTTCTAACTGAAAATAAAAGGATAAATAATTTTATTCGCGTTGAATTAATCTGCATAACATTTGAGAGATGTTATCAGGTCTTACATCGTCCACGTCTTGAGAGAGCTCCCGAATAAGGACCTGATCTTTGAGCATTTCATAGCGGTCATCAGAGCGTCGTCGATTTTGATCCCGTCTTTCAGATTGCCATTAAAAGAAACAATGCTTTTTAATATCACACTTGTCAATCAGTTTTGTTACCTCAGTCAGTGTTTCATTACAAACAATTAAATAAAAAAGCTGGTACTTTGACTAGAAAAGGCTCCTGTATTTTATTCAGAATATATGATTGCATGACTTTTCCAGAACTTATGAAGGGAACTACACAACAATGTTTGTTTCCAGAATAAATTTAATAACTTTTCCAGAACTTATGAAGGAACCCACACTGTCTTTTTTCAGAATAATATTTAGATCAATCTTTAAATAACAATATTATGGAATAATTGTACATATATTTTATACTATATTCATACAAACACTTAATTATCTAAAATATATTCAAATTAATATAACTATATCGAACTTTATTAATACAACTACGTATATGAAGGGTAGCTGTAATTTCAACTGCAGGAACAATTCATATAAACAGAACATTATTTGCGTATAGAATATCACATACAATTTAAATATGTCTAAAATTTACAAAATGATAAATACCACTGCATATACATGTCTTTTTAGAAAATATTTAAATTCATAACTTTACCAAACAATAAATTAAAAAATTTTAATGGCGTTTCCTTACTTTCCAGATTTGAACAAGAAAAACACTGTATGTATAGTTTGGTTTCAATTTTATTTTGATTGGGGGAAAAGTAAGCTGATTGAATTATTCACCTTTCCAGCAGATTCTGGACCTTCTGTTGTATCTTGTCGGTGGCATAGTGGCCCCGCTCGGCCAGCTTCTGTCCGAACTCGGAGACGGCATAGATACGCTCATCGTTGGTGTTGAGTGTGCTGGTGAAGTTCTCGTGCTGGCGGAGCATGTTCTGGGCGCTCTCCAGGGTCACCTTGACAACAGCAACAGATTGGCGGTAACTATCGCTGTTAGGCCTATGTGCGTGTTTATGAATATTGTTGTGCACCACTTTACGTACGTTGGTAGACAGATGTTTGGCGCAATACTGTCAACGTTTTAATATTGTTCACAAGTTTACATTGAAATAACTCAACGATTATACACAATTATTTTAGGAAGGACATTGGAAATATTATGAAGTTAGTATTTCTAATCCAACTCCTACACTTTTAACGAAAAGCAGTTGTGCTAAATATACTAAGGCATGTACAATTATACTGCTGAAATATTTTTTCAAAAGATGGCAAATTTAAAATCTAAGATAATCTTAACTTTAACTTTTTTGAAATTCTACGTTTTATGCAGTAGGCAGTTTAGAAACACTATGTTGTCAATAACAGCAGTGCAAACTAGTAACGTTCGATAAACACAGGCGTTACAATTATCACACAGATTACTAAAACAATCTATCGCTATTATCGGATTACTTTTATTTGATAAACACAGTCATTTGATAAATACAATGTTCATTTGTATAATCTACATATTATTACTTAGCTATACCTGGATGATCGTGATAAATATTCACCTTGATTATTTTTAAAACAACACAAATATATTTAAATAAAATAGATATACCAAATGTGCAAACAACATAATAACAATGATAAATTCATTAGGAAAAAAACGAAATCACGTGCATTGATATTAAAATCATGTCATGTTTATAAAATATGAATATAAATGTGATAAAGGATTAAACAAATAATAAATATAATATTACACTGTGGTTATGGTTGATGATATATAAATATATAAGGTGCTTTTCAGGAAAACAATTATTGCTGAAAATGGATATATAGTGTTCAAATATGTATGCATATATGTAAAAATTACTGTAAATATAGTGCATAAAATAATAAATTATAATTTAATATGATATGATATGATAAGAAAAAGCATAGATATATAGTCACTAATAAAGTATATACTATATGTATTTGTTAAATTTTAAATATTTTATTAGTTCAGAGATTTATTTATAAATTTATTATCATAAACTACACTGAAATCAAATGCTCAGTAAGTTTAAATATTCACCATAGTGATTTTTAAAAAAATATTGGTAACACCCTATTTACAATAGTTAAATGGTAACCCTAGAAGCACCAAATGGAAGGGGTGAAATTGACGCCTTTGTCTTTCATTATTACTGGTCAAAATCTACAAAGGTTGTCGTTCTGAAATGTTAAGTGGGTATCTGTCTAATTCTTAAGGCACTTTCAATTCCATATATATTTGTAAAATACACTGGAAAACGTGATGACGGTAGTTCATCATTAACATTAGTATAGTATTTAAATTTAGTATTAAAAGTATTTTAACATTGTGTCTGTATCAAAACGTTTTTAAAGCTCTTAGACTGCAACTTTCCTAGATAAGGTAAATACTTATAAACATTCTATTGAGTTTTTTTACGCTTACGGATAACTAATATAATGTTATTAATCATGAAAATTAGGCTTAAGCATAGAAATTGTATGTTTAACCGATGTTTAACACAGAACCTCTGCTATCCAATCTCTATGGGCCAAAGTTGATAACTATTTTTTTCTACAGCGGCACATCTTTGTCACTAAATAGACGTCTAACAAGGTGTCTGATTGGAGAAAATATTATATATTTAGAGTTGCTTTGAAAAACTACACCATAATGTACTAAATTAATAGATAATAATTATCTGTATATGCTAAATACTGGTGGTTCAATTTGATCCCCATAACGACTAAATAGGTTTTCAAAAGCGCCTGGTTAATAGATAATATTGTGTTACTTATTATTTGCATATAATATTAAAATAAATTTAAATTTACAAAAATTAATATGTATATAAAGTGTAGTCACAAATGTAATGATAAAAATATTTTACAAACTAAAAACTGGTCCAAAAGTTATTATGGTCAAGATATAACATAAAATTGAAAGGAACCATCAGGCAAAATCAGCTCACCAGATAGAAAGAAAAGAATTAAATCAGAAATAATAAAATATAAATCAAAAG
>JAUZND010008179.1:0-10049 GCA_034780555.1 Coelogynopora nodosa
CAAGTCAATTGGTTGCATTGAACAAAAGTTATAGCATTTATTGGTGAATATATAGCATATTTGGTTATTTTCCTATATAGTTTTCCTAACTAGAGTTTATGACGTAATCAGGTCATAAAAATTATACCAATAGATTTTTTTGAAAATTAAAATAGCTAGAAAAATCTTTAGGAGGTATCTGTATACCAAATTTCAGCTTAATCCGATAATAGGAAGTTTGGTTTTCCAGGGGGGGGGGGGTATTCCTCTCCACGTACGAAGGGCTAAGCGTTTATGTAGCATGTCGCTTTTGAACAAGTTGAGCAAGTGGACAAATACCTTTTTAAGTGTGAAAGTGATGTTTGCTCATTTAATAACTTTGCGTGTGTTCCTTCAAGTTTTCAAGTTTAGATTTCAACTAATGTTGACCTGTACATATTTTGCGGTTGTGAGAAGTTTTAAAGTTTTTCCATGGAGTTTATAGTGAAATTGTAAGCTATTTGTTTGGTAGTGAGTTAGAGAACTTCACATTTATCCGAAATTAATGGTATGAGCCAAGTTAGTTTTTTTTCCAGTTCAAGCATCATGACGTCATTTTGTAGACCCGAATGTTTTGATTTTGCAAAATATCAATTAGTATTTGTAGGGTACAATTTACTCAGATAGGTACAAAAGCCTATCAAAAAAAAATTAAATATGTAACTAACACATCCTATTATTAAATTAATATAAATAAAATTAACAGAAAAAACTTATTAAAAATAGAATTGTGTATTTATTTATACACCTGTAATAGTATTACAATAGTCTACACTAAGTTATTTCTGACATGTAGTTCAATGAGAGTATATAAGATAAAAAATACAATAAACTTGAAAATAATACTTGACATTAAAAAACTAATAAATATCACTTTTTTAAATCAAACAAGATGCCGAAATTAAAACAAAAAACTTTCGAGATGCAAAGTCGGGTATGTAAATTATTATTCAGCCTCCAGAGTTGCATAACTTCATCAGAATTGTCTCAAATTATATTTGGACTAGAAGTTAATATGAATTTGCACGCTGTAATTCGACCACTTGGGACGTCGGTAAGAATAGTTAGTAAATATTTATTATAACATCACGTTGTCTGGATTTCGTCTTAGTAAAATAAATCAACTGTGTACACGGTAGCATGGCTAACAGAAAGTCAATTCAGATTATTATCAATACAAAATCGAAATAAAGAGAGGAACATACGTAAGTGAGAGATGTGAATGGAAGGTGGGTGAGTAATTTAACAGCTATACTGTGAAATATTCCTAAATGATGATGTCATGATAATATAGTACAAGAAAGCCAAGTTTGTTGAAGACAACTGGAACATACTATACGCGCGTCCTAACCAGGACAACTTAAGGAGATAGAGCGCGTACTAGACAGAGAGAGAGAAAGTATTCAAACTCGTGACATTTTGTCGAGCAGAGATCGGCTAATATCGCGGTACGTAGAGTTGTCTTCAGCGGTAGATATCTGACGCAAGCTCTGCACAAGTTCACTGGACTTATAGCCGCCACGGGTGAGGTAGTCGGAGTTGGTCAACATGAGGTCCAACAGTACCAGATATTCACTCAGATCCTGGAGAAAGAGAAGAGAGATAAGAATCACTGGGGTTACCTATTTCGCGTACAGTGGTCTGTAATCTCATAACATAAAGTGAGAGAAAGCCATTAACGTCTAGTATTTGTGTTGTTTTGTTATGGCGAATATAGTGAATTGAAAGGACGAAAAATATAAAAGGAAATCTTTAGATTATACTGTTTGTGTAATAAAACGAAATTACTAAATATATAACAGGTCCCTAAAACATATTAGTGGAATATGTAATTAAATTCAGTGCAATAAAACAAAAATAAAATGTTCCACATGAACAAATCCCAGAAGTTAATTATTAAAAGAATTTTTAACGAAAGTCAAACACCCAAATGGAAAAAATTAAGCCACAATATATATTTTGTATATGACATAAAATCATCCAGAATAAGCAAAATGTAGAGAATACATTGACATTTTATCAACTATGGTATAACGGCATATACGTTGTTCAACTATATTCCGTTATACCATAGTTGATAAAATGACAATCATGGATAAACGTTAAGTGAATATATATATATACATAATATATAATAACCGAGAATTGAATGTTTACATAATACAGAGTTGGTATGTAGATGGCAGCATAAGGTATATAAACACAGAACATAATATGTTCTCTTTACAATTTTGTAATGCACATACTCAATTTAATTAAACGTGAGTGCAAAAACAAAATATCTCAAAATGAAGCAGATTTCGAGTAGTTTTAGACTAAGACAAATGTCTGGAATCTTTCAATAAAATAAAGAAACGCAGACACAAAAAACGCAGAGACCTCGTGAATATCGTGACTATCTCAAATTGACATTAATATTTCCTCAATTGCATGCGCGTGGTTACCCTCGAAAAACTACTCATTTTTACGTAAATTTTAGGAATATTTTATTGCATTTTTAACAGAATTTTACCATAAATTTTTGTAATTTACTTATCTGATTTATACCGTATCTGATGCATACGGACGACAATTTACGGTAGAATCTATTTTGTAAACTATTTTCAAATAGCCTTTTTCAATTGTTGAATATATTCACTTTTTAGACTGTATGTTCGCTGTTTTTAGAAAGTGCTTTTATTTGTATTTTGGTTAAATTTTAATACATTTTGGGAGAATAAAAGGCTTGCCATTCCTCTATTTTGTTTCTATCATTCACAAATTTTATCCATAATATTAATAAAAGTATTAAAATATTGCATATTAGTAAGTTTCATCCAACAAAGTAAACAACTATTTAAATTTATTTTTGCACTTAAACATAGACGGAAAAAGTTATATTAACTAAAATAAAAACTAAACAATATGAATATCAAGCGGCGGCTAAGTAACAACAGATAATTTTGCCCGTGACAGTAAATATTGCTAAATGGGTTTGTTTTAAAAACAATATTTTAAAGTATTGTATTAAGCTAAATAATGTATTTAAAAAATTAAACTAAGTATTTATTAATGTAATCATTAGGCTGGAAAGCACACTATATCATCAGAATGAAAATTTAATTTAAAATAAATTTTTATAAGTATTGTATAATGTGTATTTCTTATAAAATTTCTACTGAAAAATATAATTTGCTTCATAAACCTTCCTTGTTAAATCTATACTAAAATACATTAAAAATATAATATATCAAAAAAATAAAGATTGACATAATACGTGTTTTGGGTGTTTTTTATGATGAAACTGAAACAGGAAATTACTGGAGGTAGCCACACCCAACATGTTTGTAATATATTGTAAATACACATCACACTGTATTTAGTTACATTTTACAGAAATTTACACCAAAAGAAAAATATTGATTATTGTTAAAAAAAATTGTTTTGTTGAAAATACTAAAAGAAAGGAATTCATATTTCCACAAATGCATTTAATTTAGTAAATAATTATAATAATTGCTATAAGTTTAACAAACAACTAAATTTCCAGAACAACATATAAATTTTCCATAATCTTGAATAAATGGGGATCTAAGGCGAAATGTAATATTTAAGAAAATGAAAGCGAAAGCAATATGAGCCAAGTCTCGCGCAGAATAACGAATAAATCAAAGGAATAAAGTATTCACAATTTTGGTATAACAAAATTGTGAATACTTTATTCCTTTGATTCCTTTTATAGACACTGGAATGATCAGATTCAGAGCTCTCTTCCCTGCAAAGGATACGGGAAGAACGGAAATCGCGGGAAGTACAAAAATGGGTTACTCTTTAATATATTCATATACAATACACCCAATATACAATATATACAACCTATGTTCTATACAGATAAAGACGACTGACCAACCAGGACACTTAATAGAACAACCATAAATATCGTCCTTTAGACATTGGACTGGATATTTCAAGATACGATATATATTGAAGTGTTCACTGAAAGCAGCACTATACTCAATAGCCAACAAAGCAGATGAGAAGGAACGTGAAGAAGAGCTTGAGCGATCAAGGGACCGAGTTACTGTTTGTGTTCAAATATAAACAACTGATATTTTATGAAGTTTTTGTTTGTTATATTGATAATTAAAAATAAATTTCAATTAAGGATTTATTATTGAAAATTTGGAAGACCTTAGTGGTGTTGATAGAAGGGAGAGGGGGGGATTACCATAATTATTTAAATTACTAAGATAACCTACCGGTGAGTTGGCCGGCAGGTCGCACAGTTGACGTATGATGACGTCAACAATAACGTCTGCGTCATTCCTGTAGATGATGTCGGCGGTGTCCTCATTGGCGTAGATATCACAGAGAAGTTTACGGACGGAGTTCCCAGGTCGGAAGGTGATAGGGGATTCGCGGATGCGGTACCAGTCTTCATCAGTGATCACCAAAGCGGGGTCGTCTGAATGGTTGGACGGGGGGGGGGAAGGAGAGTATCAAGATTATCAATTAAAATTAATTATGATAATATTATCAAAATGATATACAAACATAATATAATAATTAAATGATCTTTTTAAAACGATATATGGAGAAGTGGAATAGGTGGGAGAGGGCAATGAGCAAGAAGTGCGAGGTAAAAATTAGGTAAAAATAGAAAATAAGATAAATAAACTGGAAAGTAAGGAAGATGATATATATACTCTACATTTGTGCCAAAAAATGTGACACGGGACTATGATTGGTACATAACGAATTTTTGGTAATTTTTTGTAAATATTTAAACAGGACTTTAAAGTCTTTAGCAGGTCTTCCACAGAGAAAAACAAAAATATATATTAATGTTTTTTTTAATTTAAGATTTTACGATTTAAAAATATATAAGTAATTCTAATTTCATAATACTATAATGACAAATTGGGTTTTAACAATATAAATTGTAATTTATTATTATTCATAAATTCAAATATTCTTAAAATCAACGTAAAAAATCTGCCAACAATCAAGCATATAATACAGCAGTCCGAAAACAATTAAATCCTTATAGAATGTGAATATAGAAAAATTAAATAAAAATCTGAAAATCAATTAAATAGACAATAACAAATATATTAATTATTGAAGATATAATAAATGAGTAGCATAGCTAATATATTTGTATGTAGCACAGAAATTGTTAATTAGATATCCTTTAGAATGTATAAAATAGCAATATAAAAAATGTCATAATAATAAAAAATATGTTTGGTTATTTGGTTTATTCTTTTTTATTTATGCTATTTTAGGGGGAAAAAAGTATTAATTTTGTTATGATCGTGTCGGAGGGCTGCAATAGTAGCTCACGTTATAAACAGGAAATGTTTACATATCAAGAAATTATAAAACAGAACTGAAATCAGATACGGATAACCAAATGAATGGACAACCACATTAACATTTTTGGATGAATTTCAGAAAAATGTTAAAATTTTAAGAAAAACACAGGCCTGTTGTTAATAATAAAAAGGACGGGAGATAAAGAAAGATCATGGAAACGATACACATAAAAGTCGACTGATGATAACTAATAGTAAATGAAAACATTCTATTCAAATCCTTTACATAACCACAAAAAAATATTAATAAAAAAGAACCACAAATTATCAAAGCGACGGTCAAATAAGAAATAAAATTTCATAATAATATCAGGATGGTTCAAAGGTACATAGCTTGTACTATATGTAAAACAGGCCTTGCGTGATAAGATGGCAAGTCAAACCTGTGTATTCAAAAGACAGTCTGTCTGTTAAATCCAAAAATACAGAAGAATTTTTGGGACAAGCCGTATCATAAATAAAACACGTGTAACAACATATATTTATAATAAAAAAGGGAAGGAAAATATAACTAAAAAATTATGTTGGACTTTGGACCCTCAGCGGTCAAATAAGATACTGACTTATAGGATCTGAAAGAAAGTTACTATAAAGAGATAGATACTATAAAAAAAATTAATAATAGAAAAGTTACTCAGAGTGAATAGTATAAAATGTTACATCCATTATATAATGTATAAATTATTTTTAATACTATAAACGAATAAATTAGTATAAAGACAAACTAAAAACTTTAAACAGGGAAAAATAAGGGAGTTAGAAAAGATAGTTGGGTAGAATGATAAGATGACGTTAATTATACGATTCTGAATGGTGATTAAAAAATAGAAGATTTTGAAGGAATGTATTCCGTAATGTAAAGAAAGGAAACTCCCATATTTAAAACGTTTCGTCATTAGAGTATTATTCTAATGTGGTTTTTTACAACATAACATACATGATTTATATAAATTGGGCGTGGACGCCATATATAGGTCAGAGTTAGTGCCACAGCAACATTAAGAAACATATTGTATTAACGTGAATGTACAATTTCTTGATTAAATAATAAAAAAATTATTAAATATTAAATCGATAACAAAATTCTAAAATATATTCTGTAAAATTTTTATCAGTTTTTTAATCTTTCAAAAATAAACTGATTAAAATTAGCTTTATAATGATTGGACTATTTAGCTTGATTTTCAAATATTTTTTAATGAGTGGATAATTTCTTTTAAATGTCACAATTGTCAACTTTCTCACGGTAAATGTTATCTTTGTTACTTTCTCGACGTAAAATTTTGTTAAAAGTGTTAAACATTTCTTTAATGAATGACCAGAACCGAAGGCGAATGAAAGGCAGCTTTAATTATCTACGGAAGAGTAAACATAACATCATCGTGCTTTTTATGGCATATTTTAGCATGCCATATTATGCCCACGTACGTATCATGATCATATATCAAGATATACGATAATAGCACTGCAACACCAAGATAATTATAAGCAATACATATCAGATGATGAAGCATGATTTTGTCCGCGATACAAGGCTTACACCGAAAAACAGTAGAAAGGTAAAAGGAAGGTTAGGTATAGAACACTTGCTGCTGAACGTATTGAAGAGACAAACATTTTCCCAGTTTAACTGCATGATAATGTATCGAGGAGTAAAGCAACTCATCAGTTCCTCTACAAGCGCTCTTGTGGCTCTCGACTCTGGTACAGTACAGTACCATAATAGGTTAGGTAGAACCTAACAAGTTCCACTCACCGCCCCGGTTGAAGGCCTGGATGACACACTCGGTGAAGTGACGCGCCAGGTTCTGATGCAGTCTGAAACACTCCATCAGCGGGTTGGACCGCGAGTCGCCATGGTGACGATTGTTGGCGAGCAACAGCCCAGTGACCGCCAGTGCCAGCTCCTCGCCACGATCACCCCCGCTCCCCTCCCCCCGGTCCTCGTCCGTTGCGGTGGAGGCGCCATTGGACAGGCTGTAGCCGCCGCCGTTCAACTGGTGGTGACCGGAGGCTCGGTTCATGCGGGAGAGCAGTAGGCACAGGTAGTCCACGGTGAACTTCTCTGGATCAGGGTTCGTGGATAGATGTATGGATGGTGGATAGAGTTGGAAGATAACAGATGCTATTGCACACAAAGTGCACAATGAAAATATTACAACATATTTAATTGAAAACAATCATATAGTTCAACTGATCAAAAGTAAAACGATATTGAAATTGATTAAATATAATCGTGGTATAATTGGGATGTTAGCATATCCTATTATTATTATATTTTCCAATCTATCTTTTTAGATTTAAAGTTTTATAGAAGCCTGAACGATTTGGCACCCTTAAGAGTTGGTAAACAATTTATTTGGTAAATTTTTTACTAATCTTCATTGATTAAAAAATCAAGTATTCTGTAAATTAAGTGAGTGACATTTCTTTACATTTATGTAAAAACATTGTAAATGTCACTAATCAATTTTAAACTGTAGCCTACCGATATTCTGTAAATTCTTAACAAATCTAGCATGTACTGTGTCTGCCGTAAATATAAACAAAAACTATTTAAGATTATAGATGACGCAGTTTTAAAGTAAAACACTAATGCTGCGATCTGAATATTTAGATTAATATAAAAGAGCGCAAATTGAAAGAAAAAATTTCAAAAATCGCATTACTAAGTACTTTACAGCTTCAATTAATAATCAATTATTAATATACTGAATATAATCAACAAATTTAATAATCAATTTACAACCCATATTTACAACCAACAACTAATTTCCTAACTATTGATATGGTACTAGATACTAATAATAGTAATACGTATAACAGTGAGTCTGGAAAGGCACCTACCAGTAACCTCAGAGGGCAGTTGATCACTGCTGCCAATGAGTATCGTAAGAAGAGTGAGCGATTGGGAGCAGCTGACGACATCTGCATTTGAAGAGAAAATCATTAATTATATGGAAACATTGTAGCAACATTTACTAGGCGCCATTACTTTCCAAACGTGTTTAATTATTATTTGATGGTCCAAGTAACTATAAGTTTCTATATACAACAATAAGTCTAAAAAAACAATTATTTTTTAAATAAGTGAATTACTCATTACAATAAAAACAAAACACTAGCGTGATAAATATTATGATTATATTACTTATTATACTACTCACCAGTAGTCATGTCGGCCAAGTCGCGAATAATCTCCAATGGTAGGACAGAGTAGAGGAACACGGGTATCGTTTTCGGCTCCACCTCACAGCTGGTGGCGAAGACACGAAGGAGTAGTCGACGCAGCTTGACTCGTCTCTCCATCTGATAAAGTTGGATTAAATTGACGGCCGAGTGGAACTTGTCCTCGCGGAATCGGGTGCGCACTAATCCGCCGTCCGCCGTTTCCTGAAAAACGCAGGCAAGATTTAAAGTATGTTGTCATTTAATAATATAAAAAGTGTAGTTTATATTTTTAAAGTAATACTTAAATTTAATCATTCATTTGTTCATAATAACAAATCCATTAATATGATTAAATCTGTAAGAAACACTAATTTGCAACAAAGCGGAAAATTCAATCATTATTATTCAACATATATTCAAGCAATATTCATAATTAAATATTGGATAGCTATACACTATACTTTTATTGGTTTATTTCTATTATATAAAAACAACAATCGATATTGTGAAATATTTCAAATAATAATTGACTTCTTACACGAGTATATGGGGCAATATTGTTATGCTGTCTATTTTATTTATAATATTTCTCATAATAGTATCATAAAGAAGTTTATTTTAAATATAATGTAATATTCCTTAAGCATGTATGAGCGTTATTATTATCGCGTAATGTTGCAAAACTGTTGTCTTTTTAGGTTATATATAGAACACACCTGGGGCCAAAATATTATATAAAAGACTCATTAAATGTGCTATAATCGCTTTTTTATTATAGGAATACTAACAGTAACCTAAAGAAAATATAAAATAATTTATCCAAGCAGACTATATTATTTACCGATAATACTCGGTTATACCTATTTATCATTATAAGAATATATTAAGCCTACGTAAAAAGCAATAGAAAAACGTATTTTTGAAAAAGGAAATAAAATGACTTCCTGATCACGACAATGAACCATAAAAATCCAGACAAGAGAGGAAATATTTCATTTTAAAGTAGAGCTATTCCATTTTTTTAAATAACCGAAACATATTTCCACATCATCTAAATAAAATAGTTTTAATAATAGTGAGTGTTTTTGTATATGAAAATTACATTTTCAAATCATGTTTTTAATTTGATACACTCATCACAAAATAAATGAAAATTGCAATAAGGAAACAACTTGAATTTAAGGAATAACAGTTTTCAATGATATCAAAATATTACGATTTACAAGACAGCAACTGATGAGCAATTTAAGAAAGAAATGTAGCAGCTTACTAATATCTGGAACATATTTCATCCGAGGTTTTATCTTGGTTGTGAGTTGTTAGCATAGTGACGATGTTAAATAATTCTAATTTATACATTTTATATATTAGTATATAAAACGTATTCTATAAACTATAGATTACTTTAATAAAAGAAAATAAGAAAAAGTATAGATCAAATTGATAGACACAATGATTTCCAGGTAAATCCATCTGCAGACCGGTTTCGGGGTATTTTGCCCC
>JAUZND010008180.1:0-10048 GCA_034780555.1 Coelogynopora nodosa
AAAGGTAGAATGATCAATTAGAAGTTGAAAATGCTTTGGGAGTCAGAAATTAACTATACAATTAGGAAATAATAATACCTAATATTGTTTTTGCATCAAATCCAAAATGGCCATGTTCTGCAATTCTTAAAAAAAATTTATGATAATTTTTTCACGGTCTGTCGAAACCTTGTGTGCTCTCAAATGTAATCTTATTATCAGGTTATTAGACTTATTATAAAGAATGGTATCTTCTATAATAAGGTTTCAAAAATCAAGTTATTTGATGCAAAGAGGAAAATGTTATGATGAATACAATAAGGTCCCTTTTAGAGTGTCGTAAATAACATATTTCCATAAATCTGAAATTATTTTTGTTTTATTATTTTAAAAATTAAATTGATAGAAGACTTGAAATATTAGACAGCAAACAGTCTACATATTTTCTAAACTTTAATAAAGTAAATAATATCTACTTCAATTGAAGTTTAGGAAATATTAAATACTACACCTACTGTTGCAATTTCATAATAATTAAAACAATTAACAATTTTCACAATTAAGACAAAAGAATATTACATTAAAAACAGCTTACTTTCTTTAATATATTTAATATAGTTAAAAAGTATATCTAGGTAAACATTATATATTGCATACACGCTATTACATGTGCAATGAAAACGAGGTGTCGTAATTAACACAAAACTTAATTTTAAAATGACCACTTTCCATAATACATCAGAATTTAACATGGCACATATTTATTTAGAAAGCAAATTTCTTTAAACAGAGCACTTGGATAACCATTTTGTAACTATGTTTATGCAGATAAAATCAGATAATGTTGATATCAAATATGTTACAAGAAAAGTTTGTTACTATAGAGGTAATAAAAATGAAATGTTATAAAAAAGGAATCTAGATATGTCTATTCTTAATTGAAATACAGTAAACTATATTATGTTATAATGCATAGAAACTTATTAACATTTAAACCAAATTTGTCTATGAATGAATACAAAACAAGAAATGTTCAAATTTGTGGGAAAATTGTATAACTTCTGCCATATCTTCTTCTTTTAAATGAAGCATTCGCCCATATCGACTTTGCGGTTGAGATTCGTCCACTTTCTTGATGATTTGTTGTCTCGAAACCCAGACGCCATCCTGCCTTTCGGGCGATTTAAATGTTGGTCCCTTGAAAGTTTCCATAAATGAAATAAAATAATCATCCTCCGATTTCTCGTACTATGTTACTTTCCCTATATAATAGTTATTATTATATATTGCTGCTACGAAATCTCCTATATGGATTGTAGGCGTTTTTATATTTGCAGCAGCCTCACAAGATTGAACTGTACTTCTGCCCTCATCTACAGCAGTTGAAGAATGCATTGTCCAACCTGAACAATGCGGCGCAAACTTTCCGCTCTCACAGCAGCAATCGAAACAAGATGTTTCTCTTGTATATATACTCCATCTTGAAGGGGAATTATAGCATGTATGGATGTAATTCTGGAGATTGCTTCCCCCTTTAAGTCATTCAAATCTTTTGTGGCACTAACAACATCCTCACGTGAAACCAATATGTACTGAATCTTACTATCTCTCTAACTGATGCCCCACTCATAGAATGAAACTGCATCTATAATTTGTCGACTCGTCTTAAGAGCTAAATCAGCATTTCTCTTTGCTGTTCTACCTACTCCATCGCAAGGTGCCTTGCCGTGTCCTGATTCAAAACAATGCCATGTTGCGACTGTGTTAAAGAGAATTTCATGATTTTGTAGGATATTGGCAATGTATTTATTGCGGTACTGGCTACTGGGTGAATCAGGCCAGTAGTGTACCGCTTGAAGGTCTGGTATTAGCTGTTTTAATTCAGACCAGGTGAATCAGTCCATTAGTGTACCGCTTGAAGGTCTGGTATTAGCTGTTTTAATTCAGGCATAATTGACCTGATGAAAGCTAATACCGTAGGAGCCGTATGGATTCGAACTGGGGTAACTCCAACGAAACTTTTATGTTTCAGTATTCCATCATCCTTTAAGTGCACTACCATTGGATGCAGAGAAACGTGTTCTTTGTTATAATATGCACTTTGTACCTCTTCACCAAAGTTACAAGTATAAGTTTCAGCAAAGCTATTTGAACTGTGACTTGCTTTTGTGGCAGCTTTTCTTTAAGTTGTTTGATGCCTTTGTATTGCACAGTGATTCGTCGGCAGTGACCTTTCATATCAGCCAAATCAACAAGAAATGCTGAAACAAATCGTCCTTCAACATTTCTTCTTTCGGAAGACGCATGCGCTTTACAAAGTGATCGCTGCCTTACTGTACATTCATAGATTTCCATACCTCAAAATTAACATTGTCGGAAATTCAGAAATCATGGCTTTAACTTCCTCGTCTGACCTTTTGATAAATTTTATCGGAGTGCAATACTTTGGGCGACTCTTGGTGAAAAAAACAAAGAAACAGTCTCGTTAGGATTCTCAGAATTATATTTTTTGTGCAGATTTGATATAGCGTCAGTCAAATCCTGTTTCTGGTATTTTTACTGTCCAACTTTTACTACAACCTTTTGCCGGTAACTCAATGACTGGTAACTCATTTCATCATGACTAACTACGATTTAATGTATTGTAGGTAAACAAAATGCATGTTATTTACGACACCTTTTATGTTTAATTAAATTTACAATCCAATGAAAGTAACATTGAGCCTTATTTTATATATAGTTATTTAACTAATACTATTGCTTACAATATCCGCACTCTGATAAATGTTCTTGCTTATGTCAGAATTGATAAATTGATTTTTTATAGGGTACCATAAAATTAAATTTTGAGACATTTTTAAATAGAATAACGTTTTGGAAAGTCATAACAAGTGTTTAATTAAAAGAAAATGACATATCAGAATAAATAATACAATTAAAATCAAATGCAGTATGTTCTATCAGCCATAAATGACCTTTAACTGGAACGTCTCGTAATTAACAGGTGTCGTAAATAACAGTTTTTGATATTAAAACACTCCTGTGAGTTATAGAACAGCATTATTAGCTATAACCCTTTAGTTTATAGTGCATCTATGAAATCGACTCTACAAGATAGTATGTGTCAAAAACATAGACTATTAAACATAGACTATTAAAAGTCTATGGTCAAAAACCATTCGGTTAAGCTTTTATTTGTAAACTTTGGTGTCGTAGATAGCATTTCTTAAAAGGGTCGCAGCTATTTCTAATCGTTGAGCAGTTCTCATTTTAAAAATGGAAATAACATATCGGAATATTGTATGCTATTATAACGCAGTGAATGTGTTATTTTTTATTAAACTTATACTTTTGAATAAAAGTCTTAATAAGACATAGTAAGTTTTATATAATTTATATAAAATAAAATATTGTGAATAGAAGACGGTGTCGTAAATAACACGAAAATCGTGGACATTTGCATTTGGCAAATATTTTTTTCAGATACGAAGGTATTAAAAAAAAATTTGAGCGATATACTTTCATGTATATTGAACATAAAAATGCTGCTAATTGTCCATTTAGTACAAACTCATGTGGCATGCGAACAATTGCCAAATAACAATTTTAGTGGTGGACAGGGCTCTTTTGGGATTTTTCAAAATTCAAAGTTAAATTTCACTAACAAATAATACTTTAGTAGCCTATAAACAAATTTGGTATTTTTAAATGCAGAATTTTCTGAAAATTAATAATATACAGTTAATTTTTACTTTTAGTCTATTACAAGTCCACAAGAGAGTGCCAAACACTGAAGACACCCCAAAAAATAGGTTCGGATATAGTTAGATTTTTTTATAACTCGCATATGAACTGATCACATTGGATAATTATTCTCAATTACATTAATTTATTACATATATACTCCACGTTATTAATAAATTCTACGTATATTATAGTACGGTAATATTTTTACACTTTATACGCTAATAGTAATATACGGTGTATAAAATATCAATCGCTACAGTTTTGCACAATAACCCACTTATCTATTTCATTGTTGTCAGTAGTAATTCGATATATACCACCAAATTAATATATGATAATTAAAAATATCTACATAATTAGATGTTAGATACAAATAATATTATCGATAATATGATAAATCTGCATTATAGTATTCTGATACTTATGATTATCCATAATAAATATTACCGTGAATTGGATAGTAGGCTATACTTACAACTAATGTTATTATAAGAAGTGTCACGCATGATTTTAATTAGTATATTATAAGTTGCACACGCATATCAATATACATACACATATAATTTAAAGAGAAGCATATGCGTTTGGTTTTAATGAATGGATGAATGTTTTATAGGGTACGGCATATGTACGATTTTTTATATATAAGGACTACAATTAAATTTTCGCCACACTGATTTTTCGTTCATTATTTTTTATATTTGTTGTATTATTACTGTTTAAATAATATTGTTTTATTGATTTCATCCTGCCCACTAGTTATTCGTACAGTTCAATTAGGCTATTTGCTTTCTCTTCGTCGTATCTAAATTGAATTAAATCCACGATAATCGAATCAAATTTTTTTCTTCGTTTCTTCGCTTGCACTAATATAGCTTTCGCCAAAGAGATTACATGTTATACCATTTAACTATAATTGTATTATTTTGTATTTCTTATACAAAATTTTACAAGCATTTTCTACTCCAGTTTTTAATTTTTGTATTCCATTAATTTCTGGTCATGTTCAGCGTATAGCTAATTATTTGTAGGGTCTTTTTGTGTTGTCAGTTTGACACTATAGTTGTTCCTGTATGGTCTAATATAATTTTATGTAATATTAAAACTGTAATTTTTAAAAGTTTCGAAATCCAAGGTTTCTTTATCGCTATTCCTTTCTTGGCTGTCTGATCATCTCTTTGAATGTCTCTTCTTTATTTAATTGCTTTCTTTCATCCTCTTATGTTTACATTACGCTACGAGCCCATGTGTTGCTTTTGTCTTGCTCGTATTAATTGTGATCTTTTAATTGTGATTTGACCAGAGTTTGTCTATGATTAACTTCTCAAATATATTACATATGTTAGTTCTTTGATCTTCGTGGGCTATGTGTAACGTCAGAGATATTTTAAATACCTCTGTTTTGGTAAATTTTAATGTAAGTTTTATCATTTAATATTTGGTAGCTCGTCTGTATATAACACCGTATGACAAACTCGATCTTCTCTAGCTTCATTATCTGCCACACTTTTTGTACTGCATGTTCATATCTTCAGATATAATTCTCCGACATTTATGTTCTAATATAACCTATTTTTTTATAGTTTCTTGCGTTCTTGCCATTGTAGAGGCCCGATAAAGAAATATTTAAAATCCTTCCTGTATTGTTCTCCGGATACTTATAAACTGAATATACTGAAGAATTCTGAAAGTATATGTTCAGTATTCGAGCTTATATAAGGTTTCCTTGGGAATATCATTAAACTTTGAAATTTAAGAGAAAGCCCTACATACTGTAAAACACGAAGAATGAACTTTAGAATACGAATTTTATATGATCTTCTTGTGTGATGAAGGTCTTGAGTATAAAGGATTCCGCTTTGTGGCCATATGTAATAGGATAAACATTTTATTCAAAGCTCCACAAGAGATCTTTATACAAATGTAATTTACACTGATAAACAATGTTATTTATTTTAAGATAATAAATTAATATACTGTTATATTCATAACCTAAAAAATTCTCAACTTTATGTTTACTGTTTGAATCACATTCTATTATTAGTGTAATAATCAAATCAGAGTAACGGCGCCTTTTTGGTTGATTTTTAGTCAATAAGGCGGGCTAAAATATATTATTTTTATAATATTATTGAAACTTTAATTCTAAAAATATTGATTCTATTTAAAGTTCACTAATAATACAGTAAAAAAATATGTACATTTAAAATGTACGATTTAAAAATATATTTTCACTTTCATCCCTGATTGTTTTTAAAATTTGTTTATCACTGAATTATTACGTTTTTCGCGAGGAATTCTATAATTATATAAGCAAGGTGATTAAGACATGTTTATCTTGTGTATTTTAGAATACAAACCAACACGTTTTGTATCTTATTAATGAAGTGTTGTGCATAAAAAACTAATTAGAAAAAATGTGATAACAAATATAATGTTTAAATATGAGTCTGACTATTATGTATGTCTAGACTATATATATATAGTCTATATTATAGACATTGGTCTGCAACATAGACATATATATATATGTCTATGTTGCAGACCAATGTAGAATGCCGACCGATCTTAGATTGGAACCAATCTGGAATAATTTTAAATCCCAGATTGGTCAGACAGATCTAGTTTTCTTATACATTTTTAGTTTGTTCTGAAAATGTAGAAAAAATATAGAAAAAAAAGACATTGTCAGTCTTTAATTTTATACACTCCACTTAATATTGAAATAACAACGCCATTACAATATTACTGCAGTATAACAACAACTTAATAAAATAAAAATTTACTATATTAAAAAATTATATAAATAATAATATATCTGGAATATTCTTAGACCCTATAGGGCTAGATGTGTCACTGTCATGTAGATTATATTAGATTGGTCATCGGACTGATCTAGGATTATCTTAGATCAGTCAGACCAACCTAGGATTATCTCAGATCAGTCTGCCCAATGTAGAATAAATCTTTAATTGCATGCATGCAATAAAAAAATTTGAGACCATGGTCTCAAAATTTTTTTTTGGGAAGCAATATGCTCAAGATATTTGCCATTTGGTGTGCAAAAGCAAAATTCAGGCATGATTAGCATGCAGGAGCCTTAATAAAAAAGGTGTGATAGGTGTGTTAAAGCCTTAGTAAATGTGATTATTTATTATAGCTTATTACTATTAGATTTTATACTAGTACGCACACATACATCATCAAATATTTAACATGATATCCAAAATTAATAGTAGGTATGCATGAGGCATGAAAAATTGGCACTTTTTAAAATATAAGGTGTGAAAAATTGGTATAACACTTTTATCTTTGGCGTGCCAATATTCCCGAAATTTTTTTTAATTGGTCTCAAAAGTTTAAAATGAATGCACTAACGCCAATGGTCAAAAGTCAATTCAGCAGGATATCAGAATAATAACAATTTAATAAATATACCTATATAACAAACAAAAAAATATAAATCAAAAAAACGGTTTTAATCAAATAATATATGAATATTTTATATAGACCATTTATTAATTAAAATTTAAAAAATTAAAAAAAGTATGGCTGTTATGTATATTACATTTATGACCCAATGGTATTTGTTAACCTCTTTAAGAGGTGGTTACTTCATTTTATCAAGCCAGAAAAGAGTCAACCATGTTGAAAAATGACATTGCAGACCCATCAAACTGGCTCAGTAGTTATTCTGAGAGAAGAGGAGCAAGCAAGTGTTCTGAAGCAGGTGCATGCCTTCTATACAGTAGGGTCTAAGCATCTTGTCAACTACCTGCCATTTGGAAATTCTATTCTCCACTCCTGTATATTCTTGTCTCCCTTGCTTGTCTATAGATTTCAATGCAATGAGAACTTTGAGATGTGCATTCTGGAGGAGGCAGAGCATGTGCCCTACATCATTTGTAACACAGAAATCTCATAGCTGACAGTGGAAAATGAGAGGGGATAATTCTAGAGAACTGAGAAGGAAGGGAAGTATCCTTTGCTGGTCTTGATGGCTAAGGATGCTTTCACCCTTCTCCATGGGAATGCTGAGGTTGAGAGAACATTATCAGTCCTTTCAGGTGTAGCTACAAAAAAGTGCACAATCCTGCACCCAGAGACAGTCAGGGCATTGCTGATGGCCAAATCTGTATTGGCCATGAAGCACTGCACTTCAGCAAACATTCCAGTGCCACAAATACTTGTATATAGGTTTGCTGGTGCTCATGCAACATTGGAAAATATGCAGAGGAATAAGGAGGCAGAGAACTGTCTGTGGATGGAGATTGAGAAGGAAAAATAAGTTTTCCGACAGAAGCTGTTAGAACTAGAAAGAAGGCCCAAAGACAAGCTGCTGGGGCTGACCAGTGCCTAGAGGAACTTTGGAAGGAGAAGCTGCTTGTCAAACAGCAAAATAATTCTGAGGGGATGGTATCCACTGTATTGTAGTGGCACTCTATCTTTAAGTTGCCTTCAGCAAAGAGGAAGAATTGAAATGAATGGTCGTATTTTTCATTTGGATGTCTACAGATTACATTATATATTTTCATCAACTATATCAAATTTAGGTACACTAAAATGTGCTGTATTGTATGGTATTGTATCATATTACATTTCTTTTACATTTACATTTCAAACAAGATACTGCTTTTGATTAATACATGTAGTATTATATATTATTATTTGTCTTATGGAAAAACTCATATAACTAAAACTTACACATTCTATTTTTAAGTATTTCATACAAATTTCTAAGTATATGCATATTTCTTTCTTTTTAATCAGATTTTGTGGTTAAATATATTTATTATTATTATTATTCTATAATTCAGCTACCACTTAATCATAACATAATCTGTCATTTATATTTGGATTAAAATTTTTTATTTAATTTAAAAACATGCTGGTTCCCCCTTAGCATTATTGTAAAATAATGAATTATGTAAAATTAAAAGCCAGTAAATGGTAACTATGATGATATGATACAATTTATCTAAATTTTTAGTGATCCACACTATTTAAAATAATATTAAATATTTATAAATATATGAACTACAATACATATCTAAATAGCTTATTTGAATAACTTGTTAATGTTTCAATATTTGAATTAAATGTCAATAAATTAATTTTAACAGATCATAACATATAATTTTTACTGTTGATTATAGGTTTTTTCAATTGAATCAATATATAGCTTCTCTAAATCTCATATGAATTGAATCTTTGTATTTGCCAATGATAGATGTTATCAATTTAGCTTTACAGATTATGTGATGATGAAAGATGTCATTATATTGTTCTTGTATTAAGTGATGTAACTTTCTAAGGGTACTGCCAATATATATTTCATTGCAACAGGTACATTTTATCTGATATAGGTAATGTACATATGTTAGTTTTTTTTCAGCTTTAACACATGTCGAAGAGTGTAGGACCTTCAGTACAATTTAATTGTTAGAACCACTGATTTCAAAACGTTGGTTATCTTTCTGTCAGTTTTATCATCAATTAATGGACATTTGAGATGTTGATGTTTTGTTCTTCATTGTATGTTTCTTACTTATTTGGTTGATGGTATTTAGTGGATATCCATTGATGGTAGTACCATCAGAAAGTTACATCAGCGAATATAAGAACATCTGTATCTGAATAATATTCAGTTTATTTGATTGAGAAATGTTTTCTTTTGATTTTGTTGATAGCCTAGTTATAGTGTGGTAATAAATTTTGTTTAACATATTTCTTATACAAAAATGAAATATGATCTCACCAAGTTTCACCATTGGTCTTAAGAGTAACTGAAAAGTTAAGAAGATTAAGACAGTTCCCTGAGTTTGGATGTTCAATATCTAATTTGATTATTTTGTTTTGTTGGTTGAGATGTTGGATATTTTCAGCTTTATGCTTATTCACTGTTAATATGATGTATTCATCAATACAACATTTTATTAACCCTATTTGCATAGAAGTAAGTAAAGCTATAGTTTCTACTGCTTCCAATTGCAAGGCCTGCTATTTTCTTGTAGATATTTTGTTCAGGGTTCGTACAGGTGCTTAGAAGTGCTTAGTTTGACTAGGTACTTATAAAGTACTTAGATTTGATAAAGAGGTCTTTAATATGAAGAGAGCAGCCATTGCCAATTAAGAGACCAATGAAATGAAAAAAAGAAGAGACGCTTGGAATTTGAAGTAGAAAATCTGAATGCTAAGGTGGACATTTTATGTGACAAAGCCTTAGAAACTAAGACTAAGAGTCGCAAATCTATCCTAATCGAAATGAAAGCTATGAGAGAAGCAGCGAAAAAGAGATCAGAAGAGTTGCAAGCTGTAGAAA
>JAUZND010008181.1:0-10048 GCA_034780555.1 Coelogynopora nodosa
ATCATTATCACTCTGAAATCCGCGAATCCGTGGAAGATTCTCATCCCTGGGAATTTAACATTCAAAAAGTGGTTAAATTCCAGGAGTTTCCAGAAGGTTTTTTTTAATTCCAGGAGTTTTCCAGGAGTCCTGAAATTCCAGGAGGCTGCACACATTCTGCTAATAAGTGTCCATGGGCCATGGCATATGCCATATCATTTATCAGGATCAGATTGGGGTCATGCACTCTCCCCTTTGGCTTTGAGCATTATTAAAGCATATTTTAAATGCATTTACATATGTACATGTCATATAAGCCTACATCTAGTGTTGTACTCACAGATAAGTTTAACAATAAAATGGTTTACTATTACTAAGTATATATTAGTATTAGTAATATGAGTAATATTTTTGTACTTCAAATACTTTTACAATTCAAGATTTTTTTAATGGGCGTGTTTTTTAAGGCAGGCCCCAATAGAAAATTGTTGGATCCGCCACTGTATATAAAATGGAAATATCGATATATAGAAAGAGCAATAGTCAATACCGTCAAAAAAACAAATGCATGATGCACGCTTTTTAATATCAGCGCTTTTTGTAAATTAGACTTAGCAACCAAGTATATAAATATTCTAATATATCTAAACAAATTAAATCCACCGTTCAAAATCTCGTTAAGGGTCTGGAGGAAACTTGTGGTAAAAATTACTAGAATTTTTCATTTACTGTAATTCATTAACTATTTCATTGATTAACATTAAATCAAGTTTATGTGGAAAGTTACAATAATCATATTTTTAAAAATTCAAGAGATTTGGCATTAATAACATCTTTATTTGTGTAATATATTTTGATGATGCATTCTGATGATAACATTTACTAATAATATTCACTTTTATTATTGAAATTATTTGTTTATAATATTGAAACCGCTAGCGACATTTGTTTAGAATCTCTTGGAAGTAAAAGAAAACTAACGAATGTGAGCTGGCAAAGATGATCGAGCACAACAAGTTTACTCAACATAATGAATGAATGTAAATATGTGCAGGTGTAACTAAGGGATGGTAGATACAACCAGGAAAAGAGAGTATTGTAGAATGATCTTACGCAAAAGGCCGGGATGTTTGCTTTTGCGTATTGGGGGGAGGGTATATGCCGTTGCGTTACGCTAATATGTTGATTTAGAAAACTGAGCTGTCCATTTATTTTTAATTAGTGTTAAACATATATGAAAAATCGAAATGATGAATAAGTGTGTTTGGAATAATTTTAAATGCACCAATTTTCACAAATCATTATTTCATACAGATAAACTTGCTAAAGGTTAAAATGAATTATATTTTTTGCTTGCAGAGGGGGGCGAGGTGTCTGCCCGCGAGTGACGTTATTAGGAGGGATTTGTTGTTGCGTTACTTTGCGTAACAGGATGTCTTCAAAAAGCGTATTTTTAGCTTAACGTTAATTGTGAATAAAGATAAAGAAAGAAAAGCGAAAAATCTGTTATTAGACTATTTTTGATCAATTTATAGTTATCAGTAGGAGTAAACAATGATCTAGTTGAAAGTATATGTGATCAGTGAATATTTCAACCTGAAAACTTTAATGTGTCAAGTATGATTCAAAATAAATTTTTTAATGTTATTTTTAGCTCATCTCAATTCATGTTTGGCTTGAATACTAGAATAAATAATAAAATAATATGATCACTTTTAGTAAAATCTGGGTAGTAAACGAATATACAAGTCCAGTCAATTTGACCCGCTTTTATTAACGTATAATTATTTTTTTAAATCAGCTACATACAATTTTGTTCCAAAACCATCAAACACTAGCGATGATGAAGCGAAATATTGATATTATACACTAAATTATATATGCGTATAAAGACAGGATAAATATAAAAACAGAATATTCCTTTAAAGAGTAGTGTATTTACAATGTATAATTATGAATTAGCAGAGTACATACAAAAAGTATTGAAAAAGCAATTGATGCTCGCTTGTACAGACCAAAGTTTTACATGAAAACATAAATTAAATAGATCGTACATAATGAAGAGAAATTTTTAAACAATGTGGCAAAAACGTACAATGCAGATAATATGTACAATTTAATCTAAAAAAAAAAGTTTAATATGATGACAATAATATTTGAATTTATAAATAAAGTTAAGCCGTATTAGTTGATTATAAATTAATTTAATTAAATCAATTAATCAAATAAACATAGGATGCGTAATAAAAACCAAATAAACCAGTTTTGTTGAAAATATTAAACTTTCTAAAATGACATAAAATTACTTTAGTATTTTGTGAGAATGTAAATGCCCGTCCAATAGCTAACCTTACAATAACTTAGTAAAACAACCAGATAACGCTCATTGCGTTAAAGATCTATATAATTGTTTACGAAACATGCATTGTCAATAGAAATAATGACGAAGCCAACTCACAGTTCAAGTAACCCAAGTTCAACTGTTAGAAGTAACTTTAAGTAACTCAAGTCATGATAAATACCACACAATATTTTATTGTCATGAAGGGAAGAGGATACTTTTAGCCTCTACCACCAAACTTTGATGTTTTCCTTAAAGTAACTCAGACAATAACATATTATAAAACAGAAATTTAACTATTCGGATGACAATTTCGTCGAGGATCTCATAAAATAAGAGATCTCTATCTTGACAAATCCACCAAACATTGATTTTTCAGTGAATTTGTAGAATACGTTATGTTACTCAGCGTGACTTTTTATTAATTATCTGAATTTCAAAAGACAATACAAATTTGCTAATTTTTTTCTACATATATATTTTTAAAATACCTTAGAATTCAATTAAACTATAAAGTACATATTACCTATTGACTTCAATGTGAAGACTTGTGTGCGCGATGGTATACTTTATGAATCTAGCCTCATCGCAACCAGTTACAAATTACTAAATACCATCCTGGAAGACAAGTGAGAGTCACTTAGTCAGACGAATCTGAATCAGAAGATCTATCATATCGACGACTTGCTCTATTGTTCCCACTACTGCCCCCTCGGGCAGACAATCTATCTCGCAAATCACCACTGCCTCCAGTTCTCGATCCTGATTGGACGCGAGGTCCAAGTCTGTCAGACAATGAAATGCCACGAGGGGAGCCAGCATCGGCCAGGCGAGAGTGGACATTCGAGTAATAGTCCCCACCGCCAACCCGAGTTCGCACGGGACTGAAAAATGGATGAGAGAAGTTCAGTTAAAAATAAAGTCAAGATCAATCCCATGTAAAATAGTTGATACTGATCTTATTCGAGAACATAATATACTGTAGGCTATCAAAATATGAATCCAAATTTAGATATTATTTAGAATAAAAATATTTTTCGAGAAAATGTGATTCCATTCAGGTATGAAATCATCGAAATGTATTTAAATTTTGTACATATAATACTAATCAAACATCAATATAAATAAAAGTAACAACAAGACTATCGACTAATTAATATACATTTTTAATTATGGACATTTAAAAACTAGAAGTGAGGCAACCAGGATAACACCCCACTCACATCTTGCGCTTGCCCTGCTCCTGGTCAGCCACCATTGCCATGGAGACAAGCATCCTTCTGGGGGCCCCCTCCTCCAACCCAGGGGATCTGGTTTCTCTGTGCCCCCAGCGGGCCCGCTTGTAGCCCCCCTCGTCCCTCTCTCTACTCGGATCTAACAGTCGGTTGCCGTTGTCATAGTCACTACCGCTGGCGTCGTCGCTGTTGCTGTAGAGATCGTCGTAGACGACAAGGCCAGTGTCCTGCGGTCTTTTCACCTGAAGAGGGTGTTTGAATAAGAACACATCAAATTGGGAGTTGTTCAAATAGAAACAAACATGTAAATCATATAAAACAACCAATCAAAAAATATAGCAATGTGTAGCGTAAATAGTTTTATTTAAAATTATATAATTAGTAAATTATATAAATAAAGTGAAAAGATTTCGAATATCAGAAATCAAATGTAATGTTTCAGAACGACTTATAAAAACTTGAAAATATAGACGAATTGTACTGTATTGTAGATACGTGGGCATGTCTAAGAATAATCTTCCTGGAAAAAATTGACAAACTATTCTTTAACGATTACAGACCATTAGTTGTAATGGCCGTGTATAATATACATAAATGTTTAGATTACATTAAAACTAAAGTTACATTTGCAGGTCTACCTCCACGTGTAATTATCTTTAATTATGAATGTAGTTTATAATAATAAAATTACTTTAAGAATAATCATTGTGGTAGTAGCATGAACATATATGTACATAAAAACATTCATATAATTTTTATAAACCCGTATATATATAATTTTCAGAGGTTCGAGGAGTTTTCAACATTTTGTCTCAAAAAAGTAGTTTTCAGTAGTCTTCAAAGTAATCAAAAACCCTGGAAACTTTCTTCGTTATTTCTAAAACACATTATTTATTTAGATTCAATCAGACTGTTAGCAAGTAATTTAAAACCGGTTTGTGAAATAGTAAGTATACTTCCGTGACAATAATAGTTAGACTTCCCATAACATGTGCCGTCAGCCGTCTACTCCTGACGATCGTCTCTGTCTCCCAGGGCTCCTTGGTTTCAAAGGAGTCGGTTTGGCTCTTTCGGCGCTTCGCGCGGTAACTGGACGCAACGCTGCGCGTGGCTTGACATAACTGTTAGTGTTAGCTAGTAACAGATGAGATAGCTCGGTATAAGTTACCTGACGAATGTCAGCGTCTGGGCCCGATCTTTTGCCTCGCAGACGGTTCCGGCGCGACTTAGATATGATGCCCGCCAGGCCACCATAGTTAGGGTTACCATGCTTCATGTAGTAAGCGCTACGCTGCTCTGCGCCACGCACCTTCACATCATCTGCAAAATAAAATATCATGTCAATTTTGACGCATAAAGTAATCTATGCAGATGACTTTTTAAATAGTATATAAAACATAATTATTAATGTAGAATTTATAATATATTTATACATAAAGACAATATATTCCTATAAAGACAGTATCATTCCTTATCTATACAATATACAGGCATGTGATTGACCAAGCAAAAAAAAAGTCGGAACAATACGGGGACCATGGCTACATGGTAAGCGTAGCCTATAAAATCGACATGTAGCACAGAACTTTTTTAAGGTTTTACTAGCTTACTTACAAATAATTTTAAAAAATGAATTAATGTTTAGTAGGTAGTTAACAATTTAATATGCTAAATTTTCAGTATATTACATTGGGATCAAATAATATTTATGTACTTATATAATTAATGTAAAAATATGTATATTACATAAACAATTTAAAATATATATTTAGTGATATATAAAATATTAAAACTGTAAATGCAATATTGTAAGTGAGAAAACTTTCTTCGTAGGTAACAATAAAATGTATGTAGTAAGTTTATCAATATCTCTTAACAATTTAAAACAAAATTACAGCAAAAATTGTAAGTTAGAAAAAATGTTCCGTACATATATCAATGAAATGTATATATATATTTTGAAAAGTAAGCAATGAATCAAATTCCATAATATAATAGCATCAGTAGTTAATGTAACCTCCAGCATAATGATGTGTTTGCAGTTTATAAACCATAAATGAAACAGAGATGCTCGATACTCAATGACTTCGATATTTGAGAAACGGGTACGTTATTTTTCTATGACTGTATATACCTAGTATACATATGTATATAAATATATATATTAATGTTTAATATACTTTAATCTTTTCTTTGACAAATAAATTTAATGTGACGTATATAAACATTTTTAATAAAATGTTTATTAAAAATGCTATATAAATTGAAAACAGTGAGATAGGGGGCAGCCAATTCCAGGATTGGAGAACACTACGAAAGACTTCTCCTATTCTAGTTAGAATAAATCAATTAAATTGAAGTATGTTATTGTGAGCATTATGACGTTTCATAATTAATACAATAAAAAATAAGTCTGATAGTTTAAATTTCAATCATATATATATATTTCGGATAACTTCCTTGAACATTATAAAATTAATAATTAATTAAAATGAGATTATAAACTTGAAACAAAAGCTGAACCAATATTTACAATTCAATTGAAATATAATCAATTTGTTTGAATTTAAAATATTTTCACATATTTGAAATAGGAGTCCATACCTTTATAATGTTTTTATTAATTTTATAGTGTTCAAAGAAGTTATCGAATATATATATATATATAAAGTTATAACTATCGGACCAATTTATTTTTTATTATACATTTATATTTATTAGGAAATGAAGAAAGCTTACATGTGTTTTGTAGGTTAGTTCTTCTTGGTTTTTCTCAATGTCATCTCAATAACATTTAGAAGAGCTCCTCATATATTCAGACAATTTAGGTCACACATTATTATTTAAATTTATGGGTCAAAGACTATAAAATCTATGGAACCTCCTAATATGAAATGATGTACCTCGAAGTACATTTATGTGAACTTCAATATATTTATACCTTATAAAAACATTTTTATATTTAATGATTTTGGTTATTGTATAATATCTATATATAATAATTAATGTATTATATTTTGAAATTTATGAACATCTTGATGCAGAATTGGTAAATACAACTAGAGTTACAAAATGCAATTTGTGACACTATGTAGGGCATACAACAAATGTTTATAAATATATTCGATTGCAATTTACAAAGTTGTCTTCAGAATACCAATGAAAGACAAAAAAATAGTAACTACACATGGTGTGGTTCACTGTTAGTGACATGGAAATAGTTGCAAGGACTTCAGCAATCCTTAGCATCACAAAGGCCATGCAACAAGAGATGCACTCTATGATCCACATTACAGAATATGTAGCCACACTAAGTCTATTTTATATGTTTGTTAACAATAACAGATAGATAACCAAATAGAAAAAAATAACCAAATAGATATAAATAGAAAGGAAATTCGAAGATAAAACAAAGTAAATTTTTACACACAGTGCTGACAATTGTTAGGAAATACAGAGAAAAATAAACAACTCAATAAAAAAACAACAGCGTTATTTTAAACATTAATGAAAAATTCAAAATTGAAAAAATAAGCTAATAAATAAGAAATATGCTAAACATATTCAGAAAAACACTCACTTCTGTTGGCATATCTTAAATAGAGCACTTTTGCCTTGTCTGGGACTGCAAAGGCTCTCCTCCATTTACCAGGTGGAGGTTTGATCACTTCATCCATCTGTTGAAAACAACAATATATGTATCAATAGGTGGGTGCGTACACACCTAAATATGGGTATAGCACAAGCTGATGCAGGTGATGAAATATAATATTTCAGAGATGTTATAGGAAAAAATGTGTAAAGATTATGATGGTATGAGGAACCTCATGGTAGCAAACAATGTTTAGATGTCAATATGTGACAACACCATTTAAAATATAGTGGCTGGAATAACATGTTTCCATTTACAGGGTTTCCTTACTTTTTTCAGAATAAAACTCCCTGATTTTGCAAATAAAATGTATGTGACCAACACAACTACAACAACTTAATACTGCTGTTTTTACCATCTTGATGATGTCCACACAGTAATATATTTTATATTCTCAGAATAAATTATAAAAAGTTGGTTTGAACAAGTGCAGCAAGATAAATTTGTTTTACTTTGTTTAGATATAAGCATAAAATTAATTTAAATAAAAGAAAAAATAAAGCCACTCAGTTAATTATTATTTATTTTTGCAAAAAAGTTAATAAAATTCCTTGATAGATTTTAACTTCTATTTTCATTTTCCCTGATGCAGGGGAACCCTATATTTATTTCATGTTACTTTGTACCCTTTGTCATGAAAAGGCTCCTAATGTGTTTGGAACTATTTTTAGTAACATTGGTGCAAAAATGTGCATCAAACCTGCATATCTGACCAAATAGGAATATATGTCTACCTCTTCTGGGTCGGTATCTAACTGTCCATCATCAGAACCAGAATCACGTGACTTTGACCGAACAATAAATGACTCCATATCATTGGGCAGACAGGGCTCTGTGAGGCCCAGCAGGGCTCTTAGAGGGGCACTTTCGCAGTCAAATACAACATTGCCTAGAATAGAATGGATATATATATATATATATATAGAACATTTAGGATACAATTCATGAATAAAATTGCTTAATTGTTTGTCAAGACAAATATATTGTATTTATTTTATTTAACTAAATATATTTTATTCCATTTTTTTGAATTTTCAAAAGAATTTAAATGGTTCATCCTCAGTAACATCATAAACTTAACCATATTTTTAACTATTGTATCATTCCCAAATATTTTTTTAATATAAAGTCATTATAATAAGAGATAAAATATTACAATGTGTTTTAAAAAAATTTAAAAGCACTTGTTATAATAGATCAAATAATTAAAACATATATTTTACAATAAATGATGTCATAACAAATGATAAACCATAAAGTCTTTATAATATTTTTTATAAATTAATTAGACAAAAGATATTTATTAAGTTTTAAATTCTAATTTCATTTGGTAAATTTTTTATGGTGAAATGCATAAAATGTTGGTGGTCCTACAACCATATTTTACCTTGGTGTTAACTATTGTTAATATAAAAGTACACCAAAAAAATATATTTAACCAAAATTTAAGCCAAAAAATACTTAGTTACATTTAATTAGAATTAAATGAATAAAATTAATGAATTTCTAATAAAGGAAATAATATTCTTACATGAATCATCATTTATCCATTCAACATTGCCCGGTGAATATTCAAGAAAATAACTTTGCAGATCTTGAGTACTCAAATCATTTGTTCCCCAGACATGCAAGACTCTAAGGCGATAACCATCATCCAGTGCCTTCTCATATCCTTCAAGGCCCATAGATTGGTACATCTCCAAAATGGTACCTTCTGTGATGAGGCGACAACCACATGAGCAATCATCATCCTGAAGTGACAAGTATTGTTCACATTCTTAATATTTTATAAAATAAGATGTATAACAGAACTCTTGACTTTGATGTATTATTTCATAATATTTTTAAAATTGAAAAAATCACTGAACTATGCCATAATCTATTATATATTAATACATACACTTCACTCATATCAAAATAGGTTACCTAAAATATATACAGAATATCCACATTTTTCAACAACAAAAAAATTGAGTATATAAAATAAAAAAATTGAGAATATATATAATTTTTTAATATCTACATTATAAAAATACATATTAGTCAGAGCAATTAGCAAAATTCACTGAAACTTGTTTTGAATCTATTTAGTTATTTGATGGATACATATGCAAGTTGATGCACTGATTTCAAATAAGTTAGAGTCAACTCTCTATCTTGGTAGCATTTTTGTGTATATGTGATTGATCAAGTCATCAATTTTGTAACTAATAAAAATTTACAAAATACTGTATTGCAGAGATATTAAAATTTTCTATAAGTTTCTATGATTGCAAATTCTTTGGAGGTCACTCTCTATTTTGTTATAATTTTTATGTATAAGTGATTGATGCTAAAAACTTTATTACAGCAAATCTAGTTATATTTTTAATGTTTTTCTATTCTATATAATCTATTAAAATTATCTTATTTTTAAACATTCACAATATTTAAAAATTAAAAACTTTTTCAAGACTAAATATATCATATTAATATATCTGATGCTGACCATTAGTATAACCCTGAGATATAACAGGTATGTCCATTATTCACTGGAATTGCTGACTCCTTCTTATTTATTATTATTAATGTATATAACATTTACTGAAGATTTAACTGTAAATTCAAGCACTAATTCAAATAAAAATAAAAGTGTCAATTTAACTACAGAATTTTTTAACTAGAATTTTTATTTAAATTAAGAATTGAATTTATAATTAAATCATAATTTAAATCTGCATTTGAATTAAGAGTTGAAATTAGTAGTTTAATATACTGTTTTTAATTATAGTCCAGGAGCATTAGATCAAATATTGACAAAAAGGGAAATAAATGTTATAAAGCTGATTTTTTCAAAATAGT
>JAUZND010008182.1:0-10047 GCA_034780555.1 Coelogynopora nodosa
TGCAATGCCTATCTGCCTCAGAAAATCTCAGAAATAGATTTGTCATAATTAGCGCGCTTGTGAACTGGGACTACTTGGGAAGTGGGACTACTTGTGAACTGGGACTGTTTTTTCGCCGATGAGAGAATTTACTTGTGAACTGGGACTACTTAAGAAGTGGGAATACTTGTGAACTGGGACTACTTGGGAAGTGGGAAACAGCCGGAAAAATATCTATAATTAGGATTAAATTAGTTAATAATTCAACAAATATTCATCTAATAAATATATATATACATGAATAAATGTAATATGTTGTAATTCCGATAAACTAATAAACTGAAAATAAATAAACCGAAACTGATAAACCGATAAACTAATAAATTAATTAAAAAATTGCATGCCGTGACATTCAAATTATGTATATATAAAAAATAGATTCCTTTTAGCACATACGTTTTATATATTATAGAATAAAAACAAATTCATGAATAAGTTTAAACAAATTATTAAACACATTTGAAATTTATAAATATTAGGGATGCAAACATGTTATAATGTGGCAAATAATTATATATCATGGTAGTTAATAATACTGATAAATCAATTAACTAATAATTATCAATAATATGGTCTAACATAGTCAATACAAAATTTAAAAATAAAATTGCACTTTTGAAATATGTTACAAAAGAATTTCTGTTGGAAGTCTTTAATCTGGCCCATATACATCAACACTCCAGCTTTTGTTATAGTATTAAGGATGGTAATTGTATATCCAGTATGATTGCTTCTTTTAAAATGATCTGACGTTTCTATATTTTTGTTTATTCCTTTAATTGGCTTTGTCTAATATCACTATGGTGGCCCGCTAATCTATCCGCCACTGATCTCCCAGTTTGTCCTATATTAACTTATTTGCCATCGTTGCATGTAATTGCGTAAATTCAGTTTGTTGAAACTAAAATGACCTCTATATTTAATATTAACAGACTTTCCTGTTATTTCGTGATTAAAACTTTTGTTTTCGGTAAATATTTCACAAGCTTTACATCTTTGCCGATTGCATTTATGATTTTTTTATAGCTGGTTATTTGTTTGATTAATGTTATAATTAAATTTAGTACGTATGTATGAGTTTTTTCTATTATGTTTACCTTGTTTGAATGCTCTTATTAGTGGCTTTAGGGAGTTATCTTTAGCTCCGGCATTTTCAATGTTGTAATAATTGTCGCTTATAATATTTGATAAGTGTGTAACTTTAGGATGATATGTGACTACATACGCAAGTAATTCTTTTAATTTAAATGTTGGGCTTATCATGTAATAGTTCGATGTTATTTCATTGTTAGCTTCTTTTTCTATCAATAACGAGAAGCAAAATAACATTTATATTCTAAAAGACATTTGTAAAAATCTGACTGTTCTGAACAAACTCGTCTAAAAAAATTGGCTCTTCAAAATTCCTTTTTTGCTAAATAACGGTTGACAACTATACCGAATCTTAAATAATAATGAGCATCTGTTAGTTGGTTATATAAATCGGTAGTAAGGTAACCATTTTCAGATGTAAGTTGATGACATTTGTTTTCATATTATTTATGTGTGATCTAAGTTTCACGATGATAATAGTCTCGTACGATGATGTCACATACAAGTAGATGATGTTATGTACTAGAACATATTTAATAAATGTAAACTTTTAGTTAAGGTAAACCAAACTTACTTGACGTTGTCATTTCCCAAAGATTGTGCACATGGGAGTCCAGACTCATTTCGTCCATGTCTTCATAGCTAATGATAATTTGTTTGGCAATACAGATCGGAACATTGGACTCTTTCTGCAAGTTCTCCTCAAAAATTTGCAGTGCATTGCGTCCATAGTTGGTGGTATCAGTTACCACGCCAACATACGTCCAATTGAATCTCCTTTAAATGTAAAGAATAAATGAATTGATTTATTGATTATTAATGTATTGATTATTAATGTTTTAATTATTAATGTATTGATCATTAATATATTATTATTATAAATGAATTGATTACAAATTGTTTTTAATTAATGTATTAAGTACTAATGTAATGATTATTAATGTATTGATTATTATTAATGTATTGATTATTATTAATGTATTGATTATTATTAATGTATTGATTATTATTAATGTATTGATTATTTTTAATAATTTGATTATTATTAATGTATTGATTATTATTTATGTATTGAAGAATTTTTGATTGATTAACTGATTTAGCAAACAATATGTATACATATATACATTTATATAAATGACATATTTTGTTCAAGCACTGTTTTTTATTATATATTATAAAAAGCAGTGCTTGAACAAAATATGTATATATATTATATTATACTGTATAATAATCAGCTTTTGTTATTATTTTATGCAGTGCAATGTTTTGAGGAATAACTATTGAACTGCATAAAAAATAGAACTTTAGTACATAAAAATGATATTAATGAATAAATACATCACCTTGTGCACTGAAATTATGCTAGTGTTATGCATTTATATTAACAACTATAGGTACACATACTCTATAATTACATAACAATACGTCTATAATAGTATTTATTTATAATTAATAACTTAATACAAATAAAGTATAATCGATGACAAACTCTTGACTACAGGATGGATTAAAATACATCATCTAATTATATTAAGTATGTTATATTAATCAATAGGCTATAACAGTGAACGTTTTGTAATTTTTTTATGTGGTAATATTACAATATATAATACACGAATTTAATTTGAATAAGCGAAAAAATAAAAACATAATCATATACCGCACAGTTTTAGCTTTGAATATTCGATTTTAAACTAAAATCAATAATATGATTATATAATATTTTAAGAGTATACGAAAGAGTTTAATAATAATCAAAGATAATCGGTGATGTGTTTCAAAAATCAAAGGTGAAAAATGAATTTCAATTTAATTATCAAAACACTCGAATTTCTGAATCGCTAGAATTGCTACTGCTGCGAAGTGAAGCAGATTAAGACACAATGCATTTAACTTTAACTACATGTATATAAGGTAATTGAGATAAAAGTTCAACAATCATTTGACTTAATGAGAACATAGAGGGAATGCGAATGTAAATAACTTTTTTAATCATAAATCTTTACTCACTAAGAAATTAAGTGACAACATTCACATATATAAAAATAGAGATTTTAGTGGATTAGGAGATTTAAGAACAGCTGCAGCTATACATTAATGACGTCACGTTTGAATAAACTAGGTCATCGATGTGTTTGTTGGACAAGCTGCAATCAAAGCAAATTCCTCAACTACAAGTTTACTTTGAAAGATAAGAAGATGGTCAGGCAAGGTTTGTTAATCTAGTCTTGGATATAATTGGTTCGGTGGGATTAAGTCACGGACACTCATATCTGTGAAATATTGTTTAAAACATATTTTTCGTATATATAAATAAATTGCATTATTTTGTCCACATTATTTGTGGAGAGAAAAAAGTTACTGTCACGAAATATCGCGTTAAAAATAAATAAAAACTCGTTTAAAGTACGCACTCTGACTGGGAAAACCTACAGATTTGCGCAATAAAACTTTAAACATTGCAAGATGTTTATTCGACATTTAAAACTTGACAAGAAAGCCTTAGTTCAATTTTTTTCTAAGAAAAAACATTAAAATATCTACTTTACGTTAACATTTACGTTCATTTAATTATTCTGTCTTGTTTTGAATATTTTCAATTTTACGAGCCATAATTAAACAATCTAAAATGGGCTTATCCTACGAATAATTATTATTTATTAATTTTTCTTAAGTTCTAATAGTTAGGATTAGAATACAACTCGCTAAATGTGCAAAATATATTAAAAATTTTCTTAGACATCATGCGATATTTAATAAATAAATTTAATTTTTAGCAAATTTACTAAATTTCACTTTAAATAATTGTTCGGTTCTTTTTAGCAAAATCAAAGTTATCTTCTAAAAGACGTTTGTAAAAATCTGATTGTTCTGATCAAACTCGTCTATGTCTCAAAAAGTGGCTCTTCAAAATTCTTTTTTTTGCTAGGTAACGGTTGAAAACTAATGAATCTTAAACAATAATGAGCATCTGTTAGTTGGTTATATAAATCGGTATTAAGGTAACCATTTTCAGATGTAAGTTGATAATATTTGTTTTCATATTATTTATAGTGTTAAATGTTTGAATAAAGTACCGTAAGTAAAATTAAAAGTTCAGAATGACCATGAGTCCAAATAAAAAATATATCGTCAATATAAGAAGAGTTTTATAAGTTTGCTTTTGATATTGTTGTAATATGGACGTTTCTGTATGTGACATTAATAAATGTTTGGACACTTGGAGCAGTCGTTGCTTTTTTTGAGGATAATATTTATTGTCAAATTGAAAGAAGTTATTTTTTAGTACAAAATTCAGAAGCTTACGTGATACTGTTAGTCAGATGTTTCCTATTAGGAGAAATATATATATAATATAACTGTTCCTCAACAGTATGAATTCCTTCTTCGTGGTCAATTGCCGTATATAACACATTTACCAGTATTTTGTAATCAATATAACATTAATATTTTTACGAAATTTTTAAATCTAAAAATACAACTATTATTTTAAGTATTATATATATATTATGTAGATGCATGTATTGAAATATATTTATAAACTGAACACTGCCAAATTTAACAAGAAATAACATTCAAATAAATCAGGTTCACTTCATAATATCTACATTATTTTGAACATCATGAAAATATAGTTAGATATATATTATTGTTTATCGTTTTGTACTGTAATCGGCTGTTAATAAGTTGAATGTAATACGGTATTGTTTGAAATATATATCTTTTTTTAATATTATTACAAAAAACTATTATTTTAACTACAATTTGACAAGTATGGCTTTTGATGCAGTATATTATCTTGTTCAAAATATAAATACACAATGCCGTACACTTCCACCAAGCATTCATATGTAATTTCACCAAACAATGTTAGCAACATCTTACGGATTGAAACTAGTATTTTATACTAAGATCATATCAAGTCTTGATACATTTTATGCCTTTATTGATAAGATACGGGTAAGAAGTTCAATATATTTACTTTTTTTAAAATTTAATTTAATCGGAAACCCTCATGGGTATGATGATACAAATAGTATGGCAATTTGAACAAACTCAGAAGAGTTGCTATACACTCGACAGACACAGTTGTCTGCCAGGGAGAGGTACCAAGGTACACGGCTGGGATTAGAACCCGCTACCTTCACACTTAATCACCAGCGCTACGCTTTAACCGACTGGGCTATGTCACCCAGCAGTAGTTTTCAGATATTTACTAGAAATAGTTATAATCGCTATAGGACATATAGAAGAAGATTTATACGAAAACAATGGACATGATGTTAATAAAAAGCTCAAGTTTAAATTAAACGGGGAAGTTCAATTCATCAGTGCTCACCGAAGAATACCGGCGATGGCCCGAATGGAGCTATTGTCGTCCGGGACTGTTCTGAAGAAATATTTGTATTTGTTTTTATTGGACAATTCAGGACTGGTAGAAAAATAACTCACCTGAAAAGGGAAAATATCAACTCTCAAGCATTTGTATATAACAAATAGCCAATCGGGGTATTATAGTGTAGCACTTAGCATAGTTGGTAATATATTTATATATATATATATAGGTAATAATATACATCTGGTATATTACAGTGGGAGGTATGAAAGCTTTGTTTTAGTTAGGTTTATTTACTGCACTTTAAAAAATATATATCATTACTGTTTAATAAAAGTGTTATATGCCTATATATGATCGGTTCAAGGCTTTCGCCAATTTTTCTTTGGTCCCAATTTATTATATATTTACAATGAACCCCAACAATTAAACAAAAAATAAAAATATGCCAATTAATTACTAGGATACATATATTATATATATCAAATAACTTACGTGTTAAATCCGGCTATGGTATTTTTTATTCTGGTTAAAATAATACTTTTATTGATTTCAAAAAAAGATATTTAAAATTATTTGAATTCACCATTTAAAATAAGAGGTATGATTATTACCTAATATAAATATACCTTGTAATATACTTAAATATTAATAATCTATCGTACATTAAAATTCATAAATTCAACATACGATTTAGCGGTCACCAACATTTTCAGCCCTGGAACAAAAATATGTGTGACCCCACAAATGTTAAACTATGTTCCAAACCCAATTTTGAGTATATATTATGATGTGCATGGATGGTTAATGTTATATGTTTTACGGGAATGTGTGTATGATATATACTCTTTAGTATGTTTAATATCCTTCATTTTTTTTCCCTTTTCTAGTTTTATGGAAGATCTAATTTTATTGATTTAAAAACGGATGGTCTTTTATTCAGTTATATTTAAAAATAATAATTATTAATGATACAAATTTAAACAAATAATAGTAATCTTTCAGTTACATATTTAAATGATATAATTAAGTCATGTTGAGAAAGGACCATGCTTAAAACCCTTCAAAAATATATTGTTGTTTGTCAGAAAGTTATTTATATACTCGATATAAAGAAAACATTCAGAAACCCTATAATAGAATAGGATATTAATTTTCCAAATATTGAAAATGATGAGCTGATATAACAAAACAAAATTAAATATAATGCCGTTGGTAAACGCGCGGATATTTAATCAGACAAAATTATTAAGTCTTATGATAGTATTTATTGATAAATTGCAAAGCCAAACAAATGTATTACATATCCAGATTGCGTAACAAAGGTCGCACAAGTTACTAAAGAATGTGGCTTTTTCCTGACAGGAATATTGTATAGAGTACAATTTTCACATTTTGTTAGCGCTTTCTTGTCATTATTCCATATGCAAGATATTTGCTTTCATTATTCGTGTGTATTTTTCTTGAATGCATAAGGAACATATCGAGTTAACATTCGTCAACAGATACAGGTTTATACTTACCTATTATAGTCTGCGATTGTATAGCTTTACAATTAGTAATAAAACAATATAATAACAGCTTAATGTATGTATGTGTTTATTTCACCTAATGTATTTTCCTTCCTCCTCTGTAGATAATCTTAAATACGCTCAAATGTGTAAAGTCAGCATTCTTCTCAATGCTTTCACATCTTATCAACAGACCTCAATTATGCGGCCCTGTCGAGACTTGTAACTTTCTGATTACTGCCCTCAAACCAGTTAGAGTTCCTTAATATTGTATACGATATGATGCTTATAAAATAAAATATCTTACTTGTGGTATTCTATACAGCTTGAGAAAATTGGCCACAGCAATGGAAACGTCACTGTTGGCCGCTCCGATAACACCCACAACTTTGGTGTAGTCGCGTTTATCAGGAATTAGACCCGGGAAGCTGCCATCACTACAGACCAAGTCTTGCTCCCCCTGTTCATGAGTGAGCAGTTTCACCAGATTGATAACCTAGCAACATAAATTATATAAACAAAAGTACATTGTAGGGGCGATTAAGCATCGTAGTGTGTTACGAAATAACTATACAATTAAAAAAGAAATTTATTTAATTTTAATAACAGTGTACTTATGATATATTTATTTTGAAACTTGTAAGAAAAAGAATTAAAATAGCCTATGAATGTAAAAATAATGCTAGTACTGCTAGATTTGTATAAACTGTTGTTTACGTACCATAATATAAATTCTGTACCATACCGTAAGTACTTTTTAAACATTATATACTGCGACAATATCGTTATTCGTTTTTTGAATTTTAGTTATTCTTAAAATATTTTTAGTAATTGAAAAAATAGTTTTTTATTACCAAATTATTCTGTTCAAATTTACTCAAATATTTGTATTCATGCTTTCCTTTCTTTGATGTCTTTTCAATAGAATCGTGCATGATAAATAATATGTTTTGCCTGTAACTCAGTATATTATGAAGGATTCCGAGCTTCAAAATTAATTTTGAACAATCTTACAGATGTTTTCAAGCAATTTTTAGAGTGTTTTAAGGAGATATTATGGTCACGTATTTTGTATTTTCTTCTTTGTGACTGGACATTTCCTGACACAATTCTAGATAACTCGTACGCTTTCATAATCTATATAGATGACGCCACTCTACTCGTCATTTATCAGAATGGCATCGGAAGTTGCATTAACAATCTATAAACACATATCCAAGACAGAAGTTATCACAACTCAAGAACTAATCAATAATTCTAGTTGTATTGATCCTACTAGTAGCACAAAGTATATATAGTGTTTGGTGATTGGTGGTTGGTCTAAATATATATAGTTACAATGAATTTGTAAATCGATGAGCAATAGCCCCGACTGTAGATCTGGTAGATCTGTAGATCGGGTTTTCAGACCATGTTTAGACTTATTTGTTTACTGGAGTATAGTACAGAAACCATTTAATTTTTTTATAATCCAGAGACGCGTTATCAATTATTGAAAATATGAAAGGCGAACTCGATGGATACCAGCCAGTGAGCTTTACTATATTCTGGTCACAACGAATCCGTTACACTGATCGATACAGAAGAGAAAAACGTGCACTAACTAGACTGACAAATATGACAACCCTAAATACACTAAAATAAAAAATATAAATGTATAATGTTCTCTTTGTAAAATATACAGTAAATTTAAAGTTAAATATATAAAGGGCAAAAAGTCTAATTATTTATGACATATTACTGCTTAAGGTAATATGACTGCCACAGCCTATTTATGACATTCTACTGCATAAGGTAATATGACTGCCACAGCCTATTACTAGAAAAGAAAAGGAAAGAAGCGAAACTAACCTGAAACTACTATGAACAAAAAATACAAAAAAATCATTGTATACATTTATCGTTCAGTTTCGTTTTAATAAACATATTTATTATATAAAACTATACATAATGTATACATTATAATATTAAGAAAATCTTAAAAACATGAACCATCAACATCTCTAAATGATGCTAATAACAGCTTAGTTATAACCTGATCCAGCGTGTAGTCCGCATCTTGACAGGTGTCCATGGCAACTGCTCCGAGACGAAAGTTGAGAAAGTTGGTCCGATTATTGATCCGATCCAGCGCATAGATCATTGCTTCCAGGGCCTGAATACCGTCCTGAATGTTGAGGGCACCGCACTGCCGCTGCCACCTTTGGGGCCCACTTCCGCCAAGTTGGAGGGGGGGATCTTCACCACCAAAGCGCTGGCTGCTTACGTTGATCATGTGGATGGCGAACAGTCCAGCCAGTACAGTGGGGGAGGGGATAAGTGCAATATATATATATATATACATTGAAAATCCATTGTAAATGTGCCTATATGAATCAACTATTTTAAAGGTAACTACTAAATACTTTCGGGTAAAATTCAATGTGTAAAAAGTATAATATTCGTAAAAACAGATTTTAATAAATATGCAAATATTTTACTTTATCCAATTACATTATATATTTTTTTATATATTCTGAAAAGACAGCTCTTAAAAATTATAAAAATTAAATTTTTAGTGAAGCTGCTTCAAAATATATCTTTGTATTTAACATTAAATTTAGTAAAATGAATCATTGACCTAGAAAGTCGTATTAAAAAACAATATTATAGTTTTTTATCTCCCAGCAAATTAATAATCGGTTAATATAATTGTTATATTTTAATACTTTTTTTAATTTAAAATGTTGTGAATCAATATTTCATATTCAAAATAAACGAATGTGTGAACTAGCCAATGGCCAATTAACTTATTAAATAACAAATTGCTGATTGATCCCAATATTAACTGAGCTGTTCAAACAAACATTGATTAATAAATTGATCTCTTTGAGACTCCACAACATAGAGTATAATATGTAAGGATAGGCGGAGATTCCACTCTAAAAAATTAGTGCATGCACTTGAGATTAATTAGGTATTATACTAATAAAATGTCCTTTATTACCGAGGTACAGTTATTTTTTTGTTAAAAAATGTCTGTAACGAGATAGAGGTACACTACTATTTCCCTACATAGCTTAAAAG
>JAUZND010008183.1:0-10047 GCA_034780555.1 Coelogynopora nodosa
TTATATTTCCACTAATATAACAAACTATTTTATATTTTGTTAATTAAATATTATTTACTTTGTTCCTAATTGTGTTCCTAAATGTTACATATTTATTTAAATTAATTTGTTCGAAATTAAATTTCTATTGTTCGATATTAAATTTCTCTTGTTCGATTTTAAAATTCTCTTGTCCGATATTAAAATTCTCTTGTTCGAAATTATGTGACTAGATATGACATCATGTGACTAGATATAACATCAAGTGACTAGATGTGACTATATATGACATCATAAATCTCTTCGTTGACACTTAGGTACATCATAAACCTCTTCGTTGAATGAAAAGACAAAACCACTTGAATTTCTTATTTCTATTATTAAGGGGTATTGTCCTTACATTTGAGTTGGTGAATATTTGTTAATGTTTCTTTTCGCAAGTGAATCAATTTCATCTTATTAAGGCGCGCTTCATTATGTTATACGTATATGAAGTCTTAGACGAATTGATCATATATTTTGCTCAGTAGACCAATTTCGCAACTTCTTGAGGTGGATATTTAAATTTAACTATGCAAAGAAAATGGAAGCATTTGGAGCTCCAAGATTATAGACACGGAAAGTTATCAGAAATATGTCATTTCTCTGTAGAGTTCATTGGACATATATAGAAACCGAAATATAAATTCGTTCAGTTCTTTAGTTTACTGACAAAAGCGATTTTAAACAAGTGTCTAATATCTTAGAATTATAGAAAAATAAATTTGGGTTAAAATCAATTTTACGGTTTGTGTTTATACAACAAAAGAAACAGTTGAAGTACTATTATCATTAATTCTATTTTGTATTTTGGTTGATTTGTGATCTTACAAATATATACATATATATCATAAATATGAAGTTTTCTAATAATGTTTCAATGTAAAAATGTTCTCAAATTTTACTGAGTATTTTGTGGACGCCTTCTGATTTTTATTTTGTTTGATTCAAAGAAGTATGTACAATTAAATCAGGAAAACTAGGAAGATAAATAATTAATTTAATTTTTTTAATATAAATAATTAAGAATATTATTATCGTTAAGAAAAAACACTTGAATAATTCTTATTTTTATATTTATTTGTATATTTTTTAGGTGGTATGAATAATAATGAAGACAGTGATTAGAATGTATAACTTTTGGAAAAGTTAGAATTTTAAATCAATATTAGATAATAAATAGGACGTCTAGAAAGAAATATATTTGTTATTTATACAGTCTTGTACAATAGATGGAGTACCTTCTGTATTTATTTCTGTTTTGTTAATTTGCTTTCAATTTCGTCTGATTCCATGACTATGAAATTTGGACACATATCTCAAGTCCAGTGGAGAAATTAATTTATTATAATTTACGATTGTCAAGTAGCTTTTATTTCCACTTTCTGAGCTGTTGTCAGTACCTGTTGACAGAATTTGATATAAATATTACCATTGAAGCATGATTAACACTGACATACTTCTGTTTCCCAACATCCATTTACTTGAAATCAACATTTTGCTTCATTTGTTTCTAATTCATCAATTGTTTAAATATTCAGTTTATTATAATAAAATAATTCCCACGTATAACTGGCAATAAAGTAGTGATATTATGTGTCTTTAAATATCTACCCAAATCTGTACTGACTTGAAATATGCTTCAATGACTTACTAAGAGTCATTCCACAGGAGCATAGTTGTGTATGAAATACAAGTAGTATGTATAGTAGTAGTATGTATACATATTAAACACTCACAGGATTGAGACCATAGCTAATTCTGAAAACAGCTTTTATCCACGTTTTGGTTGAAATGTCCATATTAATCTCCATATTTACAGATATGGGGTGGGCAAGGAAGCCGATAGCAAAGGTCAGCATACAGACAAACATGGTCACACTGCCCTTGGCCCTCTGAATTATCTCCGATCGGTTGACTTTCTTGGTGAATATGATGCGCAGAAAGATGGCACAATAGATTGTCAGCGAGCCCGCCATTGGGACATACATATTGACAACATTATTTACCGAATACACTATAGAATTGGTGTCGTAGTCCTCGTCACACTCCCCCAACTGCCGGTTCAGAGTATAGCTCAACGGGCCCCAAACAGAACTCGCATAGAACACCAGGGGATAAAATCCATCGACAACGAGGGCCACTAGACTGACAAACCGACGGGTCAGGTAATTCCGGTAGCAAATCGGCTTGAACACAGCTATGCCCCGGTTGAGCGCGACTAGGAGTTGACCCAGGGCCGACCCAGTGGACATGGCCGAGTAGATGCAGCCCTCAATCAGGCAGACCAGTCTGTCGCCAATGTACCAGTTTGAGTAGGCAAAGACAATCGTCTGCGTCGTCTCGTAGAGGATCCCGGTTGCGCTGGTGATTATGTCGCAAATGATAACCCCGGCCACCAGATGATAGTGCGGTTTGTGTAGAGCTTTCACGAAAATGATTACTAATAGGAACCACACATTTCCGAAGACGCTGACGGCTACACTGATGATGACGATTGTGAAGGGGCATGTTACAACCGATTGTAGGAAATGTAGGTCAACAACAGCTGTTTCGGTGACATTTCCGGATGACGCGTTCATGTCCTACACAATTTCATTTATGATTAGGCAAAGTTTGAGAGAAATTTTACGGGAAGGTTTGCGCTGTTTTTATAGTGAATGTTCCATTTTTTTTTTACTTATGGCAGCAGTGATTGGTTGAAAAGAGATGTTCATATTTATGCGCGTTCTTTCAACATATTAAAAGTTCGCATGTCAATATACCAATTCGGTATACGCAATAAACTGCATTTTCACTGGTCAGTTCAAATTGTTCCAGTATTGTTATGGGTAATTTAGTAGTTTTAATGTATGCATAGGCCTATATGCTGCTTGCTTGTCCAATACCAAAAAATAATTAAAAAAAAACTCACTGAAAATACTTTCTTAAATTGTAAAAATTACGTTATTGTAAGTACTTATGGGTAAATTAAATTCTAATAAGTTCTTATTTTATGTATTCATACTTACTAACTTTGCAAGGGGACATATAGGTATATTTTTAAAAAATATTTTTTTAAAATAATTTAATAGTTATATTATTTTTTGATCGGAGAATTTTTTTTTTTACTAAAGGCAATAAATATCGATTCTGAACAACTCATTCAAATCTCTATTTTTCATAAGGTTATAAAATTATTTTGAAAAATGGTATCAATATTTATATAATAACTTGTTAACCATTTCAACTATAACGTCCATCTTTACGACAAGCTATCTGATATACAATATATATATATATAGCCTACTTACATTTCCACACATAACATTAAAATTATATTAATTACAACAACACAATCTTGAACTTAGTGAAACATACTCACAGAAAATACTTAAATACTCAAATACTTAAATACTACTTAACTGTTAATATTCACTTTCATGTAATTTATTTGTTATGGAATTTTTCTAAAATAAATAGAAAGCTATTTATATATTGTATGTACCATAATAGTATTTAGCCTACTTATATATACATATATTTGATTTTCCCTTTATAAACTAACCATTTTATAACATATTTTGAATTTGAAATTGAAATTCATATAATTACAAACTATATTAAAACAATAAAAAATACAGTAATCTGTATACGCATTACTAATAAACTTGTCAACATTTGTTATAATTTACGTCTCTTAATCTATGTCTTATAATCCAGGGATTGTGAGAAACGAAAACGAAATAATACCCTTATACCTCATAAATTTTAGCTAAAATAAACAAAAATTAAAAGTTTAACAAGCAGTTACTTTTCCGATGGAAACATAACATTCTTATCAAATTAGTGAAAATTCAGTAAACGGTGCGTGTGCAACAATTGTTCAAAATTGTGGTAATATACTGTACCCATTCTTACCTCCTACCACGGCGGCAAAAAGTTGATTTAATTAATTATTAAGGTTATCATATTAATAACTTCATTAGATTTATTTCATGCTTAATTTTGCTATTTGCAATTTACTATTTGCATTAAATTGTTATTTATTTATTTGTATATCATTAAATAGATCATGATAAAGTTATAAAGAAATATTTAAAATAAATGTAAATACTATTTTTTTAAATTTAAATAAAGCTTTAGATTTTCTTGGCAAAAATTCATTAAACACATTTTTGATAATTTCCTCCAGCTTATTGGGGAGGGGAAAGCGTCTTTTTAATTTCATTTATTTTCGAAAAGCAGAACTATGAAATATGTATCCATTGGACTATACACTGCAGAGGGGGTAATTTTTTTTTAATAAAAAATGTTTTCACGATAATATTTATTTAACTTTGTCTATATGAGTACCCAGTGTTTATAAATGTTTAAGTTGATATATCTGAAATAGGAAATCACTTATTTTCTTATTTTTTATAAAACGACAAAGTTAATTTCCTGTGGACTTGTAAACATTTATTACTTTCATTTATTTATACAATGAGAAGGAAGGGGCTATAATTGATATTCACATATTAATAACATTGACATAACTGCCTCTCTGCTGAATTAAGATTTAAATATTTGGTCGAATAGTGCAATTTTTAAGAAGTTTTGTATAGAAAAAGTAAAAAGTAGTATACACTATTTAGTAAGTAGTATACAATAAGTAGTAAGTAGTATACAATAAGTTGTAAGTAGTATACAATAATTAGTAAGTAGTATACAATAGGTAGAAAGTAGTATACAATAATTATTAAGCAGTATACAATAAGTTGTAAGTAGTATACAATAAGTAGTAAGTAGTATACAATAAGTAGTAAGTAGTATACAATAAATAGTAAGTAGAATACAATAAAAAAAATTAAGTAGTATACAATAAGTAGTAGGCGTTGTAAAATTAATATATTCCCAACAGGAGTTCTACAACCTAATACTATAAAGAATTAATGAAACGGTGACAAATAAGTTACGTTTTTAAATAAATTAACGTAAAATTGATTATATAATGTTTTATTCTGATTAATTTATAACATTGAATAGTAAATAAATTAGATTGAAATTACAATTTTTTACATTAATCTAAATTTAAGATTATGCTCGAAATAATATATTTGAAAAACTATCATAATTTGGAACTGTTTTGTTGGTGTAAATGTTTATAAAATTTTCACCAAATTATGCTACTTTTTTATAAGAATCTATATATTCAGACATGCAAATAATATTAGGTAATTTAATAAATGTTATTACACAATAATATACTTCGGAAAATGTAAGGATTAAAACTTCATAGTTGCACTAACCTATTAATTTTTATATAACAAATAGATGGCATTGGCCAAATTATTATTATTTTTAAAGAACTGCACAATATATTGGTTATATGTTTATATTTCTGTTTTAGTCGAGAATGTAATACATCATAAGTTATGCATTATACCATTTTAGTTTATTTATCAAAATTTAGTTATTTGATCAAGGCTGGGATTCGCCAAAGGCAGCTAAACTACAATCGAAAAACTCGCAAAAGTCTGCACTTTTACTCGACTGATTTTATATTAATATTCTTGACTATCACATTAGGCTACATGTTGTATCACATTTATTTATTTGCATTCAGAAGTATTCACTTCTGTCCTTATATATATAATTTTAATAAATTCATTTGATATTTCATGCTTACCTCTCTTGTGGAAGAGGTTCTGAAAGAGGAAGTACGTCACCACGTGGTTCATGGCGCGGACTATGAACAATGAGATACTTAACAGGCTGTGCACTTATTTTAGCGGTTTTGCACCCTGAAGTTAAAATAATTTTTCTGAAGGAATGAAAGTTTATTTTAAACTTATAAGATGACCTAAATAACGAAAAAATAACACTTGAGTTTTAAGAACAGAAATTTTATTTTTTTTGTTGTATATTGTAATATTTAAAAAAAATCGGATATATATTGTTTTTTTAAATGTCTGAAATATACATTTCGTGATTTTTAAATATCGAACAAACAACTTTTTTTTATGTCAGACATATATCCTGTTTTTTTACAAGGAACTATCTTTTGAAAATGGTCCATTGTGGCTTAAATATACCATAATTTGTTGTGAAAAAATATTCGTATCTTTCTGCCAGTATTAACCGCATTTAATTATTAGTCCATTATTGTTTTCTAAATTAATTTTGTAGTTGTAGCTAATTATATCTTGTAAATAGGAATACAATATATATTTGTGGATTGGTAAATACTTTGTATTATAGTAATTTTAAATGTTATTAAAATATTCATCTTAGATTAAAAAAATAATAGTATAACATTGAAAATAAAATGCGGTAGTATATCATTGAATTTTTTCAAATATTTATAAATATTTTGGGTAAACATTTAACAAATAAAATCTCGCTTTAAGAAATTTTTAAAATAAATTTACCCGAGCCGTTTGGAGACAGTAAATGTTTTTTATTAAAACAAAATAATTTTAATGTTTATTAAAATATTATTTAAACATGATTTAAACAAATATTATGTACATATTAAGAGTTTGTGGTTCCCTTTCACCAACATTATTTATTATTAAAAAGTTAAAATAAAAGCCTTGATGTTGCAATAAAATGTTATTTTATTTTTAGTGTTCAACACTATTTTTATTATTTACAATATTTTTAATAATGAGTTAACAATTAGTCGATTTGACAGAAATTCAAAATAATCAGAAAAATACAATAGCGTCAACAGATAATTAAATTAAAAAGTAGGTCGTAAAATTAATTTGATTCTTCTCTGCTGTTGATGGCGGAATTGAGCTGTTTAATGAAATGGGCTTCTATGACGCATAGATTGGAAAGTTGTTACTAGCTGTGAGGTTTGAAATAGTGAAATTATGCTTGCATTTGGTACGGTATTTGTAGATGGAGCTAGCTTTGAATGAATGATGTTTACGTATCCAGAAGTGAAGGTGTCTGCATGTACTACCGATATAGATTTCTTTACAACCACTGCATTGAGCTTTGGTAGAAACAATCTTTCCGGTTGCTTAAATTGTTGTTCATAGTGCAATTGTTGAGTTTACAAGAGTTTGGTTGTTTTCCATTAAAGTATTGACGAAGTGTGTAATTGAGGTAGAATATATAATATTCTACAACATGACAATATTAATCGAAAATAAACTAATCTTTTCAGAAGACTGAACATACCCATACGTATATCCTACCGCAATTACACACCACATCAATACTTAAATGGATAACAACCAAACTCTTGTAAACTCCACAATTGCACTTTGAGCAGCAATTTATACAACCGGAAAAATTGTATTTACCAAGCTTAATGCAGTGGTTTTAAATTAATCTATATCGGTAGTACATGCAGATCACTTCATACCCGAATATATGAACATCTTTAATCCAAAGCTAGCTCCATCTACAAACACCGTACCAACTGCAAGCATAATTTCACCATTTAAATCCTTACACCTAGTAACAACCTTCCAATACACGCATCAGAGAAGCCCATTTCATTAATTAGCTCAATCCCGCTATCAACAGCAGAGAAGAATCAAATCAATTTTGTGACCTGCTTTTTTAAATTTAATTATCTGTTGTCGCCATTTTATTATTGTGATTATTTGTATTTCTATCTATCGCTTAATTGTTAGCTCATTATTAAATATTTAGTAAATCTTGAAAATTGTGTTGAACACTGAAAATAAAATAGCATTTTATTGCAACATCAAGGCTTTTATTTTAACTTTTTAATAATAAATAATGTTGGTGAAAGGGAACCACAAACTCTCAATATGTATATAATATTTGTTTAAATCATGTTAAAATAATATTTTGATAAATATTAAAATTATTTTGTTTTAATAAAAAACATTTACTGTCTCCAAACGGCTCGGGTAAATTTATTTAAAAATATTTTTAAAGTTCCTTTATAGAATAATTAAAGTTAATTTTTTTGTATTTGTTAATATAGAGTATTAAGTAATTTTAATATAAATCTAATATAGTTTACTATGATATTAAAATGGTTATCTTTTGATGCTCTCTAAAAACCAGGTTTATGACATATTCATTAGGTAATTATATGTTTTACGTGTTTTGAGTATAATAAACAAGATTACACATTTTAAGAAAAGGGAACAGTTCCATCACCAATTCCAAATAGGTAAGGTTGAAATGTAATCTTGTTTTCCAATAGTAAGTGGTATTACCTATATATCTAAATATGCTTTTGAAAGATTTTATTTATCAGATACTCAGAGACGCAGTCCGTTTTTCTTTTGAGGGGTCCCAAGAATGATAGCATACAATTTTTAATTTTTGCTAATTGAATAAATAATTATACATACTTAGTAAAATAAAAGTGTCTCCTAGTCACAACTTCATGTACACAAGTTTTTTGACGATTTTGTTGATTGTTACTGCTGATTACACTTCCTATTTGAACATATATATATTTTGCCACAGCTGACCAATGTATTTAATAATTCTGAATTGATGAATTTGATTTTTGTATAGTATTTGCTCTTTGATTAATCTAGATTCTAGTATGTAGTGCAGAGCTGGCCCTTCAATTGATCTAGTGCATGTGCTGGGGTCCCTTTAGTGGGGTGTGTTTAGTGCTAAAATAGACTCATTTTGAAAAAAACACCTTCAGAAGCTAGGGGCCCTCCCATAATGTAGAGGGCCCTCTGAAAATTTCAGGAGGGGTACATACCCCCTGTTCCCCCTCTGGGTGCGCCGCTGATACTATAAGTATAAGTGTTTTGAATATTATACCTGCAGTAGGACTAGGTGTTAGCAATCCAGCAACCGGATTAATAACTCTAATAATGTTATTGTTAGAAGACCGGCAACTTTTAAAATTAGTATATATATAATACAAACAATTTTTGTTTTTATTATTATGCATATTTTTATTATTGCTATTATTACTAATTAGTAAAAAAAATTAAATATTAAATATATGTGATTTATAGTTATACATGGCACATGCATTATGACTCATGATACAAATAATATTTATCATTGATTCATTCACAAAATAATTATTTATTATTATATTTATCATTGACATTGTTTCATCCACATTAAATATAATTTTTTTAAATTTATTAATATTATTATATTTATTAGGTTATTTATTAATAATAACCTGATAATTAGTTGTCAGTTTTGGTCAAGATTCATCAATAGTAAGATATGTTCTTTCTCAAGAAATTTTTTTCAATAAGTTAGCAATTGCTACTGTTTCCTGAGAATATATATTCTCAATAACTTAGCTGTTGACATTGTTACTATTTCCTGAGAAAAAAGTTATTTACAAACTTTGTAATCTTCCCTCAACTAGCATCATCAGTAACTATACTCAGTTTTGCAAAGATACTTTTTATATTATACTTAAAAATTATGTAAATATTCCTAATCTTTACTGGACTGCTAAATTACATAAAAATCCCTTTAAATCCAGATTTATTACTGGTGCTTCCAATTCTACCACTAGGTACTCAATTAGCCTCTAATAATGTTTGTCTGACACCTAAATGTATTATAAGCCATTTAAAAAATTATTGTAATGTTATTTCTTCAAGATGTGGTATTAGTCACTATTGGAGTATAAATAATTCTCTGGAATTTATCAGTAGCATGAAAAATACTCCAGCTTCATCTATTTACACCTTTGATTTTAGTACTCTCTATACTAATCTGCCTCCGAAAGAAATTAATTTACAGCTTTCCGAATTAGTCATTAAAATGTTTGACCATTCTCAACATCTTTATATTGCTATTAATAATTACACTAAAAAAACTCTTCTGGTGCTCTGTTAAAACTTATAAGAATTATTTTTCTAAAGCTGATATCTATATTGCTGTTGAGTTTATTCTTTTCAATACTTTTGTTAAATTTGGTCCTTATAACTTATAACTCCCAATATCAATAATTTCTTATCTCTTTCTAAAAATATTTATCCTAAAAAATTAATACTACAACAAAGTAGTTCTAATGGTTTGCAAGATACCTTTCTTGATATTGAAGTTAATATTGTTAATAGTAGTTTTATTACA
>JAUZND010008184.1:0-10047 GCA_034780555.1 Coelogynopora nodosa
CTATATATAAAACTTCAAATTGCTCTCCTGAAAAGTAGGGAAAATGAGATACGTCAGTTATACAAAACAGCGACGAATTATAAATAAAAACAGTTATACCATGCAAAAATAACAAAATATCATAATAAAAATTAGTTAATATCGTGTGTAACCACCTCTGGTTGCTCTAAGAGCTTCTAATCTACGAGGCATGGAGTCTATTTAATAGACTGGCAAAACTGATTAATCTCTTGGTCATTGTTCCAAATGTCAAGTACACTATCAATGAGTTGCTGGCGTGTTGTAAGGGCATGCTTGTGCACCTTACGTTTCAATTCTGCCCAGACATTTTGTAAGGTCTCTTGGTAGCAAGCAGCATTCATTATGCCCTCTGCAGGAGTCAGAGGTCCCCAACCACGAGAAGAAATGCATCCCCAGAACATGACCTTCACAAGAAAGTCATGAACGTCACATGGGCAGCTTGAATTGGTGACCCACGACCTCGACAAACAAATTGGGAGCGTTGACAGTGACGTCTATGGCAGTTTCATCTGTAAATATAACATTGAGCCATTGATTTATACCCCAGTTTTGGTACTCTCGGCCCATTGAAGGCGAACACGCTTCCTTGCAGCATTTAGAAGAGGACTTTTAACTGGACGGTAGCTGAAAATATCACTGCGACGAAGAGAGCGTTTAATAGTGTTTACACTCACATCAGCTGTTGTTGGTACTTGCTGTTGGACCTCTCGTGCAGATAGTCTTGGATTAGGATGAGATGTTCTGGTTATTTGTTCTGGCCCGAGAGTATCAAAACTGTGGTATAAATCAATGGCTCAATGTTATATTTACAAATGAAACTTTCATAGACATCACTGTTCAACGCTCCCAATTTGTTCGTCGAGGTCGTGGGTCACCAATTCAAGCTGCCCATGTGACTGCTCATCGTCCTTTTGTTGTGAAGGTCATGTTCTGGGGATGCATTTCTTCTCATGGTCGGGGTCCGCTGACTCCTATGGAAGGCATAATGAATGCTGCTCGCTACCAAGAGACCTTTGATGCTTATCATCCTGAAATATTTTCAATATTCCCTTCATCTTTCCTTTTTTGTGTATTTGGAAATTATATACTGCAACATAATTATTATTAATTGTATTGCAATGTTCCAAGATTAGCTGCTTATATTTATGGTTTAATATTCTTCATGTTCATTTAGATTTAAAAAATACGGTATTTTGTTAATGTATGGCAATATTTATGCTAAATTTAAAGGTTTGCATCTATCATGTAGCGATTTTAAATAACAAACTTTTTATTATTTCAATATGTTAAACTTTGAAACATTAGTGGAGGAATATATTATTTAAATTTTTCACCCTTTCTCTGTATTTAGGTGTTTTCTAGACATTTACACGACTGCGTTAATTAATTTCCTGGTTTTCTATTTGGCTAAATAATATTATCATAATAATGAACATAACCTTTCATAATTTATAAATTTATTAGCAATCTCGTTTAATAACAAGAAGGAAGTCAAGAGTTTGTAATCATAGCTGCTCAGCAAACGTGTTTCTTTTGCTCACAAACCGGCTGCTTCTTGTGAAGTCTAATCATGCAAGGATTAGTGTTGTTTCCCACTTTCATACCAATTAGTAAGTTCGTGTTTAGTTCGTCATCTTATGCATTAAGTTGGTCACTCGCCTCGTTTTCTTATCATTTACATTTTCCTCGAGTATGGAGATAGTAAGTACTCAGTTGAACTTTTTCAATAAATGAGAGAGAGACATTGCCAGTACCTTACGTCATACATATTCTTGATCACGTGATCGACATGTGCTGACACTCCTGTAAAATGGCATTAGTAGCGGAGTTGCTGTTATAGCCATTACGATTAGGCAACTTTACAAAATGCAATATTTTTATCGTTTTAGTTTTTATTCGACTATGTATTTGCTGTGAAAAATGCTTTGTCCTAACTTTTGCTTCCCTATAATTGACAAACTAGTATAAATGTTGATTGTATCCGATGGCATTTTGAATGTTTTTATTTAATTTTTTAAAATTAATTCTCTCGTGGCGAAGTTAAGTAAATAAATCTATCAAATTCCTTTTAGAAAAAGACGCTATTGTGAGATAAAACGTTATTATTTAGCCTGTTTTTCCTGTTTTTAGTATCAGTACTTAAATGTTAAATATTTGAAGCTTACTTATTTCTTCAATTCAAATTGTTTTGCGTCTAGTTCTCTCTCTCTCATTTAGAGCCATAGACATGTTATTTTATTTATATAAATACAAAAAATTAACACGTTAACCCTCGTCCTTGGACATATTTTGTAGGGTTTGCCCCGTGGAGAGTGGGGTGTATTTTAATCCACCCCTACCATAAAAAAACAAACTTCCTATCATCCGATTCAGCTATAAAGACTTGTCGAGCTATTTAAAAAAAATAAAAGTATCATTTTTATGGCCTTATTACGTCATAAACTCCAGTTTAAGAAAACTATGTGAAAATAACCATATATGCTATAACTTTTGATCAGTGCAACCAATTGACTTGATTCCTTTTGTATCTGATATATAGTAGTTTGGCATATATTTATTATTATACTACTTATATAAATAAGCTATAAGTAGTATAAATGCTATTTTGTATTATTTAGTTATTTTTTATAATTAATTTTATTTTTCTGGTTAAATGTATATATTTTAGGATAAACGTATTTTTTCTATTAATGTTGCAAGTTTTAGCTTCTAATATCATCAGCAAGTATAAAAACCCAGCAGGGGGGTTAAGGTATAAAATAGTTCAATTATAACACAATTTTCTCTGGTATGTAAAAATATTCGAAATTATATTTGTTATATTTTTAATTATATAAAAGTATTTTAGCCACTGAGTAAAAAAATCAGGGTTATATATTACATTGTTCAATCAAAAAACATATATTAATTTAGATTATTTTATAATTTGTTATTCTTTCAATTTATTGTAGCTTTACTGACGAAGACTTTATTTAATATTTAATTTATGTTCTTGAGAACCATACTTTATTATTATTTTTATTTCTACAATTATTTAAGTAATCTATAAAAAATCTACATTATTATAATATATATATATAAAATATTATCTAGAATATTATAATAATTATATTAATAGTATCCAATTTAAATTTCTTTATGCTGTTTTGTGTGTAAGTATACTTTTCTTTCAATAAACATTCACACTCTTCAATTTTAAAAATATACATTGTATTATTATATTCTCACATGCATCATTGTTATTATATTTTTAGTGAAATATTGTATTTCACCGGTATTGTATTAATGTTGTTCAATCTCTGCAACTGCAACCTCTTGAGTCCCACGTCTTCTCCTCCCCGTTCCAGCGACACATGGCTGCATTGTCGCCCAGCTGTCGCTCTTCTTCCCCGATGGAGTAGAGGCCAAGAGAAAGTGAGTGGCCATGTCGGAGTTAACCCCAGCCATCCCATCTAAGCATAACTGTTGTTTCTATTGGTTTTTTATTGTGGTCATATAATTATATTAAATTGTGATGCTTGCATAATTTCCGGTGTTAAAGTTTACCAAATGCTTTTCATTGCTGATCATTATTTCATACATTAAAAAAAACTTTTTTCAGTATAATGGAATAATAAGGTTACACTTAATATTATTGTTACTTGTAAATTTGGCTATTAGATGCCTTTCTATTTCTGCAATTTTGTTTTTGCACGCAGTAATAATTTTATTTAGTTAATAATTGTTGTTATTAAACTAGATATATTTCGAGCATAATCTTGACACCTAGAATAACTTCGTCGAATTTATAAAGTCCCCTTTTTACCCTGTTTTGACATCAATCATTATGGTCCATCTTAAAGAAACAAAACAACATCAATACTAATCTAATCTATTTTATAAAAACATTGTAAACAATATCGGTAAAAGGGTGCTTCAAGGTGCAAAAAGCAGTGAATTTCAAACTACCCCAATTTCTAATTCAATCTGAAATTGGAATCACAAAATGTGTGATTATGTTTATATTGCAACATTTACTTTGTAAATCCCGGTCGTTATAAAAGAATAAGAGATAGGTGTTTTTCGGTATGAAGCTTAGAGCTAGCTATATTAAATAATACACTGCAAATCAAGTTAATTAATAATTTAAACGCTTCAATCAATCAATCAATGAATTTTCCGGCAGTATCCATTAGCTACTATTTGAATTTTGTTTTATCAGCTATGTAGACTAAATTGCAGCAGAGAATACTTTTCTTGTTAGGGATTTTCTGTTAGTCATTAATGCACTCGCACAGAATTGCTACTTTGCGTCTGTATGTGAACATTTTCTTTTTTAAGGTCACTCATCAATTTATTAGTTATTCCTGTTGCTTTTTATTTCAAATAAGTTATCATTCTACTTTCTCTTTTTCTCTATATCTTTCTTTCACCAAGTGTTTTCATCAGTTATTAGAACCAATAATGAATAATAATAATCTAAAATTTTCAACTGATTTTCCTGTTTAATTTTTTGCATTATACATTAATAATACAGATGAATTTACTTCAATGCATTTCAGTTATAGTTTACTCTGTTTTTTTTTGGTATTTCACCGCCGCAACGTAAATGCGCTGTATACAGGCGTCTTTCCGTTCAGGTCTCCTGGGTTAAGTGTTGTACACTTCCGCTTCCTTTTACAGACGCTGTCACTTATACCGCCCCATTTAAAGCTGTCTATTACAAACTATCTATATCCGTTGTTATGGAACAGATTGTACTACATATATTATATTATTCTGGTTAGCCTAACCGTATAGGCGTGCCAATAGCGCAACCTGATATCAAGTATACTAGTGTGCATTCGTGCAGTGCGGGTTGTTGTTTTATTACAAATTACGATTATCTTGTGGGTGATTATAGCTTTTTTGTTGTTTTAATGTTTGAAATAGTTTCGCTATTTGTAGTTTCGAAATTCGCTTACTTGAATAATGTTTACTTGAAGTAAAGACATATTTGGTATTTAAAAAAATTAATTTTGTTGAAAATGCTACAATCTTGCCAAATCTTTTTAAATAGTCAAAAGGTAGGCTACATATCACTTTTTCTGTAACATGGACGCATTTTAGTTATCAAGATTAGGGCTTATATACTATAGGAAGAAAGTGGAATCTATAGCTACACATTACACCCAGAAATTGGTTGCTAATTGATTGAAAAGCAAAGTATTTGTAATGTTAAGAAACACAACATATCGCAATCTGTTCTAATACGAATTAAATCAATTAGGATTAGGTTAACTTATATTCATGACACTTGTCATCTAAATTTTAAGAAGTTGGAAATGTGACCAAATGGTATACGTATATAAGTGATGTGAATAGGTACATCGTCGTACCTAATTGATTTAAAATGATGGCCTCATTGCACTAACATAGGCCTGCATGATATTGTAGATAAAGTTGCAAGAAGCAATGATAAATTCATTTGGTATTTATTCTTCACTCTTTTAAGGTTTGTTTTGACAAGAAGTTGGTTTAGCTCCCTGGCGAAACTTTGCAGATAATAGATTGGCTATCATTTCTCTCTGTGGAGTACACATACAAATGAGAACGTTTTTTCCGATTGACTTGCGGGCAAATAGCTCTCCTGATTACTTACGTACGCGGGTTTATATTTTGGAGAATGATCTGTAATGAAATTTCTTTTTTTTATCGTCCATGAGATCTCAGCGACTTAGTTTGATTGTAGCGCTGCTTTTGAAATTACTTTGCAGACCCCCTCTTAAGTTAACGTTGTCAATCTGATATGCTCGAAGGGTTGTGGAGAATGCAAAATATCGATCTTTGTATTATGGGTGAAACTAATCGACTTCGTGTACAAATTATCGTTTCATTTTTATTGGTATTAGACATTTATAAAGTGGAAGTGTTAGTGTTCTCAGTATTAGTTTTCATTAAGAAAATATTTTGATGTAATTATATTATAATGTTGGCATAGTTATAACCAAGGCAGTCAAGATTTATCTGTCAAAATAATTATTTCAGACTGTAGGTTGTTTGTTTGTATTTTAAAAGCAATGTTTATACCTGATAATTATATATTTATGAACATAAATGGGTCCTTATGCTTTTTTGTTTTATTAACTTATATTTTTATCAAAAAATTATATATATTTTTATTTTAAAATGTAGTTATGAGCCGACACGTTTCAATTGTTCACTTATGATTTGTAATTGTAATTAAATATCTACTTAAATATGTTTTTATTAGTATCAAAATTCTTACCAACATTATTTTAATAACTTTTAACGTTTTTATATTTTTATGCTTTTCATTGCACCTATATTATTCACTACTTCAAATTCTTTAATGATTCCAAACACTTAGTATATGTAGAAAGGTCTCCAAGGCAACACAGACTTGGCAACAGGTTTCAAAACGATTGATTAGGTTGATGGGGGTAATAAACATATCATAAAATAATAACTTAATAACTCTTTGGTGCTATACTTTCTGGTATAATATGAAATTTATTTTTATTCGGGCGGTTAATTTTACCGAAGCGTCGTATAAAATTATTTATTTGCGTTTAACAACCAAGTTTATGTCTGCCTACGCTGTAATCCATTTACTCTTCCCAATTCACAACACTAACTGGTATACATTAATTACTTTGTGTTATAATATGCTAGATATCGGTAGTCAAAGTGATACATAGCTAAGGTCATTCTACACCTTATTGCAAACTGCCTGACACCGAGGGAGATTGCAGCCTCCTGTAGCCAGTAGATCATGGAAGGGAGGAGTTCATTCCCTGTAACAGACGGCGCTATTTGTTTTATCATGTAGTCCGCATTAGGGACAGCTGGTTCCATGTAGCTGTACATATATACGCGAAGAACTCCCGGGTTTAAGTGATCTGCAAAATATTAAATAAACAAATACACGTTGTTAGAAATTTGTTACAATATTATTACTCTACTTAAAATATATAGTACTAATTCTTTCATAATATTTCGTGCATCTTGACTGTTTTGTGCTACATAATTTCATAGGAAATAAAAATGGAATTTGTATAATGCACGCCAACTGTTTTGAGTCATTTTTAGTTATTAATATAATTGATTAAATTTCCTAGTAATTCTATTTTATAACTTAGAGTAATTGCGATGTGAGCAGTCTTTTCCTCCTAATCTCATGTCGATAGGGACAGTTTGTCCCACCTAATCTCATGTCGATAGTAACAGTTTGTCCCTCCTAATCTCATGTCGATAGTGACAGTTTGTCCCTCCTAATCTCATATTGATAGTGACAGTTTGTCCCTCCTAATCTCATGTTGATAGTGACAGTTTGTCCCTCCTAATCTTATGTCGATAGTGACAGTTTGTCCCTCCTAATCTCATGTTGATAGTAACAGTTTGTTCCTTCTAATCTCATGTTGATAGTGACAGTTTGTCCCTCCTAATCTCACGTCGACAGTGACAGTTTGTCCCTCCTAGTCTCATGTTGATAGTGACAGTTTGTCCCTCCTAATCTCATGTCGATAGTGACAGTTTGTCCCTCCTAATCTCATGTGGATAGTGACAGTTTGTCTCTTCTAATCTCATATTGATAGTGACAGTTTGTCCCTCCTAATCTCATGTCGACAGTGACAGTTTGTCCCTCCTAATCTCATGTGGATAGTGACAGTTTGTCCCTCCTAATCTCATGTGGATAGTGACAGTTTGTCCCTCCTAATCTCATGTTGATAGTGACAGTTTCTCTCTCCTGATTTCAGAGAATGTGACAATCAGATGACGGCTGGATCCGCTGGTTACTCCAACTTGAGTCAAGAGCAGGTCTATCAACTTGCCCAATATTTGGAGGTGTGTTAATTAAAAATATTTTTGTTCCTTGATCTTTTCGTTAAGTTTTTAAAATAATTAAAATCATTTTAAAGTGAATAAATTTACTATTTAGATAAATCATGAAATCTCTTAAATTTTTATATCATAAAATGTATGCATATATGTTTTCGAGAATTATTACACTATTTGACGACTATAATCAGAGATTTATTTTTTTGATTTGGTGTGTGTAAGTATATCTTTTGACTGGTTGAAATATGTATACTATATTCATTTAATATTTTGTCAATATTATGATATCTTATTTAAAACAGGGCTTTTTAATTTTTTTATCGATTCATTTTATTAGTTAAATTTATTAATAAATTACTTACAAGGAACCCAGGTACAGGGGTGTGATTTTTACGAGTTTAATCGGATTTGAATTTGTTTAGAGTAAAATAAATCATTTTATAGTATCAATTTATCACCCCAGTATAAAAAAAGGTTGCACCTCCCTGTTCAAAAAATATATTCCGCCCCCGGTATAAAATGTTCCTATTTTTTTATCATTTGAAAATCAAAGACCCTGGGAAGCAGATTAATTAGAAAAAATGAATAAGTTAAAATTAGTGGCATAACAATAATTTGAAAGCACATTATTTAAGTAAAGTTTTAAAAATCACATCAAAATACTGTAATCTTCTCTAATCCACGAATTGGTCCACTAAATAAGATTATATATTCAGCACAATATTGAATACAACAGTATATAATTTAGCTTTCATATTATTATTATCGAATAAATTCACTTGAATGGCGGGCTTCATTTTGATTAATGCTTCTAACAAAAACAGCTAATGAATTTCTGAGTGGGAACGGATACTTGACTCCCTCGGAAGTAGTGCAATACCTGCGTCTGTCCATTCATTAGTAAATGTATCTTAGCTTCATAATAAGCTTTCTAATGGTGACACGTTTAAGTGATTAATATAATATGGAACAGCCTCTACCAAAGTACCTGTTTACACTCGCTATAATTCATGGTCTTCATCAGTTACCTGTATCAAAGTTTGCATCGTATTTGTACATCAAACTCAGGACGGCTAAATCTGTTTGTATTCTAGCATTGTACTCGATATGAGACAAGTCAGCCTCGATCTACGGAGGATAGATGGAATTTTCAGTTGTCGTGTTATCTTCCTCTACTTTTCGAGCTAGACACGGCTTCTCATATAAAAATGTACATAATTGGGTTCATTAAGCAGACTTTACTTCGCAGTCTTCACTGCACTGTTGAAGTGTACGCAATACGGATGCGTTATTTTGTACGGTAGAATATCATGTTCATTTATTAAAACAACAGACATATGATATATATATATGGCAAATGTCGGAGAGAGATTAGCAAAATTATTTATAACTTCATACTTTAGAATCTGTTATAGACTCATTTTCAAATATTACTTTGTGATAATTATTATAGAATATATTTATTTGCAAAACTTGATTTATATGATATCATTTATCTCTTTTAAATAAAAATTTCAACCAAGTTAAAAAATAATAATTAGTTACTTTTAATGGCAACTTTTTTTAGGGATAAAAAGTATTAATTCGTATTACAATATGTAATTTATTCTTTGAAGTAATTACAATACAATAATAAATTTCACGTAATTGTTAAATATCCGACAAGATTTAATATTTTTTACTGAAATTATAATAATGGTATCGAATAATAAGGTGTAGCGACCCTAATCGACGCACTGTCTGCAGCGCTTAAGACGGAATGTTTTTACAGAAAATATTTTACGTGCATTATTTTAGAAAATGGATAATTTTTCAACATGACTTTATATTTAAAGAGTCGTCAGTCGGTTTCAGAATTAGTGATCAGTGGTCGACTCAGTTGGGGTTGTATATTAAAAGGCGTGATCACCTGTGGAGGTAGTGGGTAGAAGTGTCATCATCCATCATCCATCACACATGTCATAAGCTGATCAAATAAGTTTCTGGCACAGCACAACCTCACGCTACCCTCACTAATCCCTTCCCTCTTCTTTGTTGTTGACAGGAAGCCCTGTACCGGGAGCAGACATTGCAGCAGAAGTTGGACACCCTCCAGAAGGTGTTGGAGACAAGTGAGGAGGCCTCAGTCACCGGATGGCAGGTTTGTATTGTTGTCTTCTATTTTATATCCCTTCCCCTCCCCTCCCCTCCCCTCCCCTCGACTCG
>JAUZND010008185.1:0-10046 GCA_034780555.1 Coelogynopora nodosa
TCTTTCTTTTCCAGTGAGCAACGGACTAATTGTCCTAATTGTGATTGCCGCGGTGGTCGGTGTGGTTGGCATGTTAACGATTGGCATTGTGGCCTCTCATCGACTACAAACCAAGCGAGGGTTGCTGACAGAAAACACCGGTTGATTTGAGTATTACCACGACATAATCCTCAAACCTATTCATAGAAATCATTTGACAAATTTAGACGTGAATTATTTTCGAAAACTATTCAGATTAAGAATTTCAAAATCTCTATCCTAATATAATTGTTAATTTATATAATTAATAAATACATATGTATATATATATATTATTATTATTTCTAATCATATTTATATTAATGATCATTTATAATACAATGTATGTAACTTTTATTTCACCAATACATATTATAATTTCCTCTCAAAAACAGAACTGCTAAAGGTCTAATCTTTGTCAACTACACTTTTTCTGCTGCTAAATATAATATATGAACAAAACATTATCATAAAGTATTACCTTAAATAATAATACTTAAACAAAACTGTACGTTTGTACTAATTATTGATAAAATTCAAACCAAACATTTTCAGGTAATCTGTTTTCTTATATGCTGGCTTTGTGTTTCTATAAGTCCGAGACGAATATATAAAAATAGCGATACAGAAATATTCGTTTTTAAATAAGGTACATAATAATAGTGATCAAGTCTAGCGTGACAACGCCTAAATTACAACCATATTATGTTATCTTATGAGCTCTGTGATATATTTTATTTATCAGAATATATATTTTAAAATTAATTATTTGTTTAGTTCCAGAACGACGGAATTTGTTAGTACATATTATGATTTGTATCACACCAATTACAAATCTGCCGCAGCGGAATTTCATTGGGTTATGCAATATACTTACTATTTAAATGTAACTCGTACAGTAGTTATACGAATAGCGAATTTATATGTTCTGTATTTCATGGCGCCTGTTTTCTATAAAGCAATTTTTAAAATATTTAAACCTTCAGTATTATTATACACGTAAAGTCATTTCTTTTACTTAACATTGTACAAACGTATAATTCAGAATCTGGTACAATTTGTTTGCTATTATATGTTCCCTATAAACAGATTTTATTACAGTAGATAAATACAATTAGTGAAAAGATATATATTATTTACACACATGTTTGTTCTCTTATTGCCATTAACATTGAGTCTATTGTAGATTGACACAACAATGTACAGCATTGATGGAGGCAAATGGTTGTTTTATGACTGATTTACGTAAATATCATCATATCAGCTATTGTTGTTTATCTGCAATATATAATGTATAATCAAAATGTGGTAAACATGTTATTGCTGTAGTAATATAAAAAAAATAACAGCATTTTTAACGCACACAGTATATTATAGCATTTTACATTTTTGCGTCATTTTTATGAGACTGTTATATTTTTATCCAATACAAATTAATATTATGTTTTATTCATTATGAATAATAACGTAATGGCCATTATTAATAGCGCAATTTCAAATCGATTAAAACATTATTAATATATTACTAATAATGTATTATGAAATTATAGAGGTGTACTTTGAAGCATATATTTTGAATTCGTGAACCTAAATGATATACGTACTTTGACGACTTCGTTGACGTATAATTATTGTGTTTATAATATTAAATATTAGTCAAGAATGACAAAACGTGTGTTTGCTCGTACCATACAAGTTATTTTATGAGATGGCCATGGGAGTCTGATTTTATTAATGTTTTATACGCAAAATAAGTTAACATTGTTTAAATATAACACAATTTGCACATAACGTTAAAACAAGCTTTTATGGTTAAATTATATCATATCTTTTATGGTATTAGCTAACACACTTTTTTCATTATTGGCTAATATATTTTTCTAGTTTTGAAGCGAGTATAGTACAATTTGACTATATAAAATATAAATATAGTGTTTAAAGGGTTATACTATGAGATTTATAGAATATAATATAATATAATATAGAATGAGTTGAACGCAGGCATTTTGACAAAGGGGCAATTCATAAAGTTCATAAGCTCATATTTACAATGCTCCCCCTGGAGGTATTCATGTATATTCACATATACGTACGTGAATTTTACGAACGGCTGCCACCCTGATAATAACTACAACCAAAATAATAATTAATTTCTGGTGTTTAGTTTACTGATGATTTTACCAATTTCTACAATTTAGTTGATAAGCAACAACTTCGCTGGTAGCCGAAAAGTGTTTGTTTATTAATTATTCACAGTTCATCTTTCAATGAACATGTTATCGTTAATATTATATGAACGTTATAAATGATATAACATATTAACATTATAGGAAGTACATAATATGATATGATATGATATAAGTATATACCGCATCACTCATACAGGAAGGAAAGCAAAATGACTATAATAAAGTGTACAACGGTATACAATAATATAATATAATATTATGTTCTACCTATAATGTAATAAATAACATGAAATATTTAAATAAGTCATCGTCAAACCATAGTTATTAATTTAAATAGATTTAAAACTAAAAATAGCTTGCATTCTATTCTACAAACCAGGCCTGGAAGGATAAAATGGTACGTCAAACCCGTGATGTCAAACCTATATTTTTTAAAGACAGACTACGAAATCATAAATAAAGTTATCATTTTAGAAACACCCGAAACAATTAACATATTTAATTTTGCAAGGGGATGTGAATAACAATAATAATGGAGATTGCAACCTCAGGGTTTAAATATTTATTTTTAGTATCAATTGTAATTTAATTTTTTAGAAGTGTGTAAACCACAAAAGATATAGGCTACATATAACTATTTTTACATGAGTAATTATTTATTAATAATAACTCATTATTGTATCATTTTTTACTAATATATACTGCATTGACATCGCTGGTTAAAAATATAGCAGAAAAACAATAACATTAGATAATTACACTTCTTTAAATAATAATGCAGCATGCACTGAAGTCGTATAAATATGTTTTTATTTTATTTTTTAAGAAAAAGTAAAAAAATTCTGACAGGAACTAAATGACAATATACTAGGAACTAAATAAATACTGAAAACACAAACTACCACATATTGTAATTTATATGTGTTTATTTAAATAGTTAAGAAACTGTAAAACCTGCACCAAGTTGCTTTAGTGATAATGACATTTGTATCGATTTATTGTTTAAAAATTCAGCATAACTTTCAATACAAACAATGACTAATATAATAAGACCAAACAAAAAATATACGAAAAAGTTTAAGCAAATTTGATTCCATTTAAAGGTAATGCAAACAGTTTTAATTTAAAATCAATGGAACAGTCATTATTATCAGAAGAATCGCAATACGGTAAAGGTGACTGAGAATGTGATAATTAATTCAAAGTTATAATAATAATAATTGTATAATTATGAAGTTTAAATTTGAAAAAACATATTATTTCGAATTTTTCACATTTACACAACATTTACACAACAGCATTGTTCGGGTTATTGGTTAGTCGGTCTAGTATTACAAATAGGAAGATATCGGGTTGTTCATACGCTGTTCTAGTTGCAGTTCACCTGACAATCTCAAATAGAACGTCATTTGCGTTCCAAAAAACAATGTCTTCCATAATATTGCCATTATTGAGTATTCTCAAGGCCACAATTCCTCAGCATAGTCAATACATTTTCAGTTTGATAGAAAATAATGGCCAAGCTCGGATACCTTTCCGCAACAGAGGACATGTTTGTGAAAATGATTCCGAAAATGATTTAAACATGCAGTGTTTATTACGCAATATTATTTAAAATATGTAATAGTTTCAAATGATGTATGAAGTTACTTCAGATGAGATCATTTACTTATAAATAATACAATGTACTTGTATGTCACAGTGAAGGTCCTATACAAAGCTATTCAGTCGCCGATAAAAAATGTATTTGTGGTGTGTATAATATGGTTGGAGGCATTTTATAAATAAACGATGACCTATATTATTATACAAATTTCAAGCCGTAGCTATCAAACTCTTGTGGATACCTGTGGTTTGCTTTCAATAGTATAGTGTCCGTAGTATATAAACAGGACTTTTCGGATCATTTATACGTTTTTTTAAAGTTTGTTCTTTTCATATATTTAGTATTATTTTGAATTGCTTAAATGTAAATAACCGTTTAATACAGTACGTATACTACATTACATCAATCGTATATATATTAATCGTATCGCCAATAACCGTTAGAACAATACATACACCTTTATATTCTATATACATTTATCAATAAAATATATAATATTTTTACATAACAGAAAAATTCATGATAATTTAACTAAAAATATTTGGTATTGATACATATATTTTAAGTAGCAAAATAATGCTGACTGAACGTCAGAATCCTCATTGAAATATATATATATATAGCAATAAAACATCACAATAGTAAAATGTCTACAACTCTGTAAAATTAAAACCAATTAAAAAAAATAATACTGACTCATATCTGTTCTGCTAATCTATCTATTTAATGTTATTCTACTATATAAAAAAATGATTTAATTAGGTGTAAATCTTTAAAATGTCTATAACTACGTTAAATTTCAACCGACTTTCAAAAAAGTTACACTAGCTCATAGCTATTCTGATTCTCATTTTAATATATAAAAAATGCATTAAAAATAAATTATAATACTTATTCTACTTACAAAAAAGTAGTATAGTATAGTTGGCTTATGTTGGTGAGTCATCATACCAAGTTAGGTTGTCATAAGTTGTCATAGTATAATGTAATTATACACTAATTACAATATATATTTTAAGGTTATATACTACTTACAAATATTTGTAAGTAGTATAACATTATTTATCTTATATGTTTTGAGTCATGATACCAACTTAGGTTGTCATAGGTTACTACCATAAAAATATATACCAAATGAAAGGGTTTGGCGTATTTATTATCCATAATGATCCGGATATTAAAAAAATTAATAATAACAAAATTGGGGGGTATGAGATGGTTGGGGAGTAGGAGGGTAGTGGGGGTAGGAGGGCAATGATGTTTAGGGGGTTTAAAGGTCAAAATGTCAAGCGTTGAGTAACGGCACTTTATTATCTCACCTCTACTTATGCTTATGCTAGTTTCGAGTGACGACTCCCTAGTATGGTGTATTTTCCACACACCCAATCTAGTCCATATATGGTTAAGAAATTAGAAATCATGTATTTTCTCAATATAAAATATACTAACGACAAACAAAATTATTGTTACAAGACATTAAAAGTGGTTTAATGAGAGAACAATGGATCAGTTGGATGCACTTTTCATGACCTTTTTCGTAAAATAAAAATCGAAGTCAGTAAAATTAATATTATTTATAATTATTTATACAAAAACATTTAAAATAAAATTTAGATTCACACTAACCAAATTTATATCCAAATATGTTTGTGATATAATGAGAAAGTTAGTAAAGGCAGTTATTTGTCCAAAAAGATCATTTATAAAGGAATACATATTTAAAAAGAACATCTTACTTTAAAAGAGACATCATAAAAAAATATGTTTTAAAGATCAAAGCGACACCATCCTAATTATTATTATATACAATAAAAATACAGAATAATCTTACTTGAGAATACCAATCCATGTACTTTAACAAACAGTATATATCATTAAGAGTTAAATTTGTTGACACCCACCATCCTGAGATCCAACAATTACCTTACATGCTGGGAAATAGCTAAATACCATCAATTACACCAACGAGTAACCAAAGAAAACGTTCACAATTAGTTAATGAGTATTCTATAGTTACATATCGACTTTTGTACATTTTCAAAATAAGCAAAAAGCTATACTACACCGAATTGATGACAAACAGATTCAAACTTGTAAAAATACGACTTTTAATACAAATACGATAAAACTGGTAGAAAAAAGGATATCCCTATTTTCCAATACAAAGTATACAACACTTGAAATGAAGAAAACATGTGTATGGCTTAAATCATTTAATACCTACAACATACTGTATGAAAATTAAAATTGAATAATCATAGTCAATCTGGAAGTAGTTCCTTCTTTCATCCTTTATCAATCCAATAATCTTCTATACATCCAACGACAGCACATAAAATCACATAGCCTATAACAGCAGAGCGCACTGTAAACAAAAAGACACAAATTTTAAATTACATTTATAAAAAAAAGTGCCGAGTTCTTAATATGCGCAATGTTTTATTTGTATGGTAACATTTCAAATAGGCATTCTATTAAATGTAATTATATTCACTGCCTTTAATAACAATTTATTAAGTTAACTTTATTGAAATATAATTTTTATTAACCTTGTTAAATATACTTTAATTAGTTTATTAATTTGTTTATCTTTAATATATATATATATATAAATCTTTAAATGTATCATACAAGTATCTTTAATATAGAATTTTTAAAATTTAGTTTGTTTATACATCAAATAACAATATTCCGCAATTTAAATTAATATGAAATTAGATTAAATAGATTCAAATTATATTTAAATTATATTAAATAAAAAAATATTGATTAATTAAGCAAATCTGATCATCAATAAATCAATAACGTCAATCACTCTTAGTACCACATTACCGTACAACATGTTGATTCAGTTAATGAATTTTTAGTTGTTTTTGTTTAAAAATACTAATAAAATTTAATACATAATGTTTAAGTATTAAATTTAATATTAAACACTTCGAAAGTGTAGGGTTTTATTTTTAATTTTAGATAATTTGAAAAGGATTGGATCCTATGCTGGGATGCATGTGGAACGAAGAGCTATGCAGTGTTAACTATGTGAAAAATATTCGTGTGCGGCACTCCCAATGGTTACAATAACTATATTTTGTGTTGTAAAATTATCGATTGACAAACTTTATATATTTAATTATATTTGATAATGTATTTTTTAAAAACAGTTTCTTTCAATAAAATGGTAAAAAATAAATAAATAAAGAGTAAGAAACTTACACATTGAACTCATTAGTTAAAACTCTTAATGTGTTATCTTTACATTTTTTAATTCACATGTTCTACAAACATAGGTTTCACAAATTATACTTAGAAAAGTATTATAGTAAATATATAAAACGTTTGTTTTCTATGGATGGTTTATAATTAGGTGTGAGTTGTACGTGTAAAAGCTTCAGTTAAAATTACAATCAACTCATTCTTAATATTTTCTTTATATACTGTTTCAGTTTCAGCAATCAACGAGTCTATCATAACAATGATTAAACAATGATTATAATTGAAAATGAATCAAATAATGATATGTACTTGTCAAATACAATGATATAAACCTATATATTCATCACATAATAATAAATTAATGTATAGAATATTAGTTTAAGTTTCGTAAAAAACGTGAGTGTTGTGGAATGGTACGAAAAAAATTATATATTTTTAAATTTCTTACCATATTCCCGATGCATTTGAAGGGTGGTATACAGCTTCATCATCTGTATAAATGTACAGAAAAGACTTTGTTAAGTAATTCGATAATTATATATATTTTTAAATATATATGTTGTTATTTATTAAAATAGAACATCAAAATATTTTTTCAAATACTTTATAATAAACCAATTTATTTATTAAATGTGATTTATTAAAGGACACTGAATATATAAACAATACTATATTATTAGTATTACTTTTAATAATACTTCTATAGTACTTAAGCAAATTTGTATAATTATAAATATTACAATCGTCTTATCTTATAGAGTTTATTGCTTTCATAATTAATGTTCTATTAACTCACATATTTTTGTTGTAAAACAAATAAATAACACATATTATTAGTAATACTTAAATAATATAATACCATTAACAGTTTGATAAATAAAATATAAATAATCATAATTTCAAATTGTGTCATGTTTATTTCATATGGTTTTTTATTGGAAGTTAATATTAAATTAAAATATTAATAAAATAATAAAATATTTATTGAAGTTAATTTTAAGTTAGACTTCCGTAGGGAAAACAAAAATCGAATTATATTTTGAAAATGAAAAGAACATACTATTAAAATGTATAATACGAAAACTTATATAAGTACATTTATATATGTATGAATAATTTGTACCAAAAATAATTATGTACTTGTTTTTTTACCGGAAAACGTAAATTGCGAAATATTTGAAATGCTATTCAATATATATTACAATAATCATAATTATTATTTTACATTCTTATTTTAATTGTAAATAATAATCAAAAACTATCTTCATTCCTCAACCGAACGTAATGTCAAATTTAGTTACCTTGCTTGATGATATGTTTAGCAACCAGAGACTCCCGAGTATATTTTCAAATAGCCCTGCTATGCGCATCCACTGGACCATCATTCCAGGAAACAATCCAACCGGAGTGACCATCAATGGTGGATTCAGAAAATTGCCCGGTGATTTTGCTTCTAACATGTTGAGAAATGTGTTGTCCGCGATCAACCCTTTTATACTGATCATCATTTCCAATTAGGCCTACTACGATCACTCGTCCTGAAAATTCTCAAATTTAAATAACAAGTTTTTGATTGCAAAACAGTTTAAATGAAAATGAATTACCACTTGCAACGGAATCTCCCTTATTGTAATTCTATAAGTGTTATTTTTTTACGCTCGATTTTAATTATATTATCACTCGATATACAAAAAAGTGCGACTTTAAATTTCAGCTCCCCGACCGACCCACTCTATCATTCGTTTGGTCATTTTTACGTTTACAAACGAAATAATATAACAACCTCACCTGGCTCTTCTAAAAACATAATGTTTTTCAACATTTCAAAAGCAGTGCACTTAATTGTCATGCATCCATTTGAGTTCACGTGCGAGCCCTTTAAAAATATGTGTTTTCTAAAAAATGGTTTAATTAATTAACTTCTACAAGTCAGCAAGGTAAACCTTTAACATATTTACTATTTTAATATTCCAATTGAAAGTACATTATTGTAATAGATTCGTAATGCTTTTGCGAGAAACAATATTTTGCTTTTGTCTGGACCGTGTTCCATGTTCATTGACCATTCACAGCGCCAGAATATGATTCATACAGACTGTCTTCTCCGACGCCTAGCTGGCACTGTATTTTGATTTTATTTCAATGACAAAATGTTAAATTCAATTGCTTTATTTGTGCACATCTATGTATGTGTACAAAACATGGGGTTTCATCTTTAAGCCACGTTTCACGTCTACATATGTATAGTTCAAAAGTTGATAGTGACGAGTTCACCATCGGCAGGGTCTCGTCTATTATAAGATTTTGCGTATTACACGAAATAGCATTTCTATCACTGATCGAATTTCCCTTCCACTTGGTAACAATGAGTCGAGGAAATCCCTCAAACATGGTATTCAGAACACTAGGGCTATAGATGCAAAGGGTCGAGTCTCACTTCCGTAATCTGGATTTATTCTGAATTACGGAAACGTTGCAACGTTCCCATGACGATCTTACTCAAAGTGAATTAACTGTAAATGGTTAATTGATGCACTATTGATGCATAGCAGCAACGATGCATCAATTGATCGACTCCGTATTTTCAGTGCTCCCTCATTATTATAGAAACTTATTTTTGTAACACTTCCACAAACATACTTTAAAGAATACTAATTATTTATGAAATAATTATTCGTTGGTTGTATGCTATTAATATTAGTGAAACATTTTAATTATTTTTTAAACAATGCATTATTAAATAATCTGTGAACATTTTAATTATTTTTTTATAAATACTATCAACTCATTTTTCTTAAAAATTGTCAAATAATCTAATTAAAAATTGTTGGCAAAAAATATGTTTACCTGAAATGCGCAGCATAGCGTTGTAAAAATCATAATAACCAATTATAGAATCTTCCTCATTGATATTGATCCTTGATTCGTTAGCACTCACAACAAAAATAGCTAATCCGACAGGATCAAGTGTTTTTAAATAATCAATAGCTTTAGTTTTCTTATCTTTAATTTCATAATTA
>JAUZND010008186.1:0-10046 GCA_034780555.1 Coelogynopora nodosa
ATTTAGCAGACACAGTATACAGACAGTTACCTTGAACAAGTACGGCTTTTCAGCGACAATATCTTTAGAAAACGTATAATGAGTAACATTGGGTGGAAAAGTGTTGTTGCCACTCAAGTCACTATCGGACACATAGGACACGACGTAACCGGTGATAACTCCATTGGGCTCGGTGGGAGCTGTCCAGTTACAGAAGACCTCCGCATAGCGCTGTGGTGGTGGATAACAGCCGAAATAGGCTACTTGTCCGGGCGCTGAAAGAAGAAATTGAAAACTCCTATATTTATACAAAAACGAGCATTATTTAACTTTTCTCGAATACAAAAAGTGCAATTCATGTACATTTCAAGTACATTTCTAGATGTTGGATAGGCAGAGGAACGAATTTGCAATTTCGGATTTCGCAAAGTATAACTTTGTCGCATAACGTTCCACAACAACTTTCATAGTTGAATCTAAAAATTATGATCTGATGGTGATGGCAGATCAACTCAAAAGGACCCCCCTTGATACCCATTACTGTTAGTCTACTCATTGATATAAAGCGTCTGTCAAGTTGCTGCAACGGGTGCGAATCGTATTGAACGAAGTCAGAGACTCAATAGTAGTCTTCTGGGGTTGCCGATGTGTCTTGTTCGAGATCTCACCTATAGTGTCTGTCGTCTACGTACATAGCCATACTCTTGTAATTGGCTTCTATTTCTATTAGCGCTGCAATTATTTTTCTTGAATATGGACTACTTCTCAATCGATGTTCCTTGTAGTCATTTAGCAAGATCGTAAGTGTGGAGAAAGGAGTATCGTACAGATTCAAGTGTCGATGTCAAACTGTGAACTGGTGATTATGTTGGAGTTGCTGAAGACATGTCATCGGTTTTTGGTTTTCTGTCTAACAGTTACCTGACCTCGTGGTATTTTGACTTTGAGTAAGACTTTTGTAGTGTGTGCGCATTATAAAACACATATCAGAAATATATTTTTAATTTTGTTTTGCCCAGTGCAACATTAGAAAAAGGTGTTCGTTTCATATTTGTAGCGAAAATTTTTTTCGGATTCTTATTGACGTGTCATATTAACTGTTGTATAACATGTAAATAATGTATTAATGTGTTATATTGACTGAAGTACTATTGTAAAAAAAGGGTATCCTTTTAAAAGTACAGAAAACATTTGCTTCTTTTATCGCTAATGGTAATCCGATTAACAAGTCAAAGTAGATGCTAGCTTGCATCCCCTATTTGCAGTCACAAGCAGCCACCATGCTTTCGCAGCAATGAGTCTTGTATCTACAATATTTTCCCCCATAGTATTGCGATAACTGGAATTACCGAAGTTACCTCCTCTCATAGATATGGATTGCTTTCTCACTCACTCTTAGATGTACAATCTATCATAATCTTGTTATATACGATTGTTACGAAAACTATGAGTCAAACACCAGTTTTGCGAGGCAAGCTTAGGCAAAATTAATATTTCAGCAGTTATGCGCATCCTAAATAGGCTAATTATGTTTAAGTTTAATGTGATTAATTTGCTCTTTATAAAATAAGTTCTTTATTTAACGATAGTACAAATAAACGTAAAATTTTACTACGATTTTAATAGTGCAAAATAAAGTTGATCTGATAAACTTTTCATTGTTAAAACTGTAGCTTTGAAGAATGCCTTTTTAGGCTGAGCGCAAATGCCCTATAATTTGTTTTGCCTCGCGAATCAGTGTATGACTCATCTTTCTCACAACCGCCATTAGGCATACGTAGATTGGATATCTAGGGTTTATCTTATATTTATGTCTCTGATCTATCACATGTCACAGCACCTGAAATCAATTCGACACTGTCAATTGCATCAAACACAAGTCGTGGAATTGATCAATAACACAAAATACAGAAATGAACCGCTGTCTCTATCCTCTTATTTTATGGTGATGATAGATCCCTACCACAATATGTATTAGTCTGATAAATGAAAACAAAAGTACGTACAAGATCTAATCATCAAATACTTACCAGACTCAAGTGTTTTAACCAATATACATTAGTACTGTAACTGCTAATAAAAGTCCCATATATTCCATCACCTCCAATAGCTAGAATTTTCACAGTGTTGTCAGTGAATATCGACAGTCCATAGTAAATAAATTATGTAATCCATAACATAATTATCTTCTAGATCAACACCCTAGTGCTTTAGTAACGCAGATATGGTAATGTGGTCAAAGCATATTACAAATCAAATCCTTTTGGCCTTTCGGAGACAAAGGGGTTGATAAGCATGGTTAGCTAACAGTAATAGGTGGTACCGTTTTATAGACGGCTTGTTCTTTTTCCATTATCACCCAAATTACTTGTCTACTACAACACATGGAAGCTTTGCCATGCTTTTCCTCGCGTTTTGTTTCAGGACTAACTCCAATACGAGTCAATACAGATTTCTGTGTATACAAAGAAAAATTGAGTGGAGTTATTTAAAAAACCGAAAGAAGGACAAGAAAAGAACACGGGTGTTATTATTGGACCTTAACTAAAACCGAGACGACCCTTGAATTGACGACTTGTGGTTAGATCAGAAATCTTCAAGAAAGACTTACCGCTATTCTTAACCAACTGAGTAGCAAAAGGCGGAGTAGTCCACTTTCATTGACACAGTTTAACGTAATACACCTATAGAGTGAGAATGTGCTGCATGCAACTTCTGAGTTAGTGATGGGATAGCTCATGTGATTGAAGTGGAAAAAACAATAGTTTGATTTAGTTTGTAAAATCGGTACGTTGTGTTAAATATAACTATTATCGAAACAGCAAGCATTCAATAAATTAAAATAGGTGAAAAACGTATTTTTCAAATGATTAACAAACACAATATTTGGATAAAATTTCACAAAAAAAGCTGTATTAATAACGAAAGTGTTTGTTGTCACAAAAAGTTACGAAATGTTGTGATTTTGAAAAAATGATCAGTGACGAAATTGAGGTTAATTTAACCCCACGATTCAGTTAAAAGAAATTAAAGTGTCGAAAACATCCATGTGGACAATTCATTGGAATGTCAAATTAATCATTAGTCGAATACTTTTTCTTTATAACTTATTTAAAATTGTACGTATTGCTTATCACTTCATTGAATGTTCTACGATTATTTTGGGTGGTCTTATACAACCCTGTAGATTACAACCCTGTACAAGTGGATTAGAGCATTCAGCATAGAGTATTCAAGCATGAAGAATAGCATTAAAATATAACTATTTGACAATCACGATTTGAGTAGTAATATAACACAACAAAGATAAGGTAATATGTTTTAAATGGGAACAACACCAAAACACAATAAGTGTACCAGGATTGTCTATACCTACCAGATGCATCGGTGGTAGCATTGCCAGTAACCTTAGGCCCAGGTCCCAAGCTGTTCAAAGGATAGACATGAACAGTATACAATGTATGCGGAATTAGCTCAGTCACATTTAAGCTGAGTTTCGTGTCACCGGAATTGTAGACACCAGCTGAATTCATCTTAGAGGTGCAGCTGCTTATTCGATTAATCAATTCGTTCCTTCCAGCATCTGTTAAGTTGAACTGAAAACCAAATAAATCAGTGTGTAAGACTATAAATAAAATTATGAGTAAGACTATGAGTAATACTATGAGTAAGAGCATGAGTAAGACGTGAAAAAAATCTTACTATACAATTATATCCATGCGACCTACCGTCATAAACTCAAATCATCGACTTATTCTCTCTAAATGGAGTTTTTCAATGGCCACAAAAAACAAAGACCTCTAAGATACCTTATTGGCAAAGTCGTAAAGAGAAATCTAATTAGTCAAAAAATTTGAAAGGGAAATAATTAATAACCTCACTACTCAGTGTACTCAATATAACATGAATCAATTCAATATTACAATTCTAAAGGCGGTGGACGAACTTTAAAAAAAACTGTAACTAGCTAGGAAGACACAACCACTTGGAAAACAACAGAAATATACAAGCGGTTCGACTTCAACTACAAAAAGTGCGACTTCCGAAACCCAAAAAGCTTCGTTTGGCAACGTAGATTGCCGAAGAAGCCATAGCTATTGTACAATCAGCATCCAACAATGGCAGATCCTCCTGCGCGCGCATGGCAACAAATCAACCACCTGTCAGGTAGAAGAAAGAAAAAGCTGAACAGTAGTGGCTACTAATTCAATAGAACGCCGCAATGAATAACTTGTAAACCACTACAGCCAAGTCCTCAACGCTTCATCGCCCATCTCCTTAGAAGAAGTACTATCATCTTTAAAAACTACCAGAGCTGAAGGAGTCTCGGACCCTGACAAAATGCCAGCCTTAGTATTGCAATTAACAACCCTTAGTCCAATTGTATTGAAAATCCTTAACTCTTCTTCGCGCCTTGGAAATGCGCCAAACTATAGATCCCCTGAGATTTGGAGAATCTCTAAAATAGTTTCAATTCCAAAGAAAAAAGGAAATTAAACATCCCTTGACAATCAGAGAGGGATTTTTCTCATGTGCTGCCGAGCTAAAGTGTTGAACAAGATTCTCCTACACCGACTTAGACCGGTCATTGATCCATATCTATTGCCACACCAAAGCGGATTTAGCCTAATAGATCCCCCACAGAACAGATCATGGCCTTGCGAATGATTATAGATGACGCTGCCGCACACGTCAACGAACATTGTCTATAATTTTCGTAGACTTCAAAAAAGCCTTCGATCCCGTTTCGCAAGCCGCTATTCCGTTGGTCCTCAAGCTATACCACACGCCATATATCCTTATCAATGCTGTTATGGATCTTTACTATAATACACCAGCCTGTGTTCGTACTAAAGCTTAACAACAAACTTTTTGACAACTTCAGGTGTTCTGCTCTCTATGTGTGTTACATCTTGACTTCAGAAGTAAAAGGTATCAAGAAAATTCCACTGCCGGCCCTCGATTTTGCAGATGACATTGCACTCTGTTGCAAAAACCTCGAAACTGTCCAAAGTCAGCTGCAAAGACTTCAAATGGAAGCTTGTCATGTCGGACTCGACATAAATGCGCGAAAAACTGAAATTTTCACATTGTATTTTTAAATCCCCACCCTGGCGATCCTCTGGCGAAGAAATATTACGGTCAGATGATTTCAGATATCTTGGATCTCCCGTGTTTTACCCAGATGCACTTCTTCGTGACCGTCGAACTCTTGCATGGAAAGCAGGGTTTCTCTAACACGCATATTTTTCTCCAGAGCCTCAGACAACATTAAATTACGACTTTTCAAATCGACTGTTGAAACCATCTACAAATACGGAGCTGAGAGCATTCCGATGTCAGAAACTTCGAAAAATGTCATGAGAAAGACTATGAGTAAGACTATAAGTAAGACCATGAGTAAGAGCATTAGTAAAACTATGAGTAAGAGCATGAGTAAGACTATGAGTAAGAATATAAGTAAGACTATGAGTAAGAATATAAGTGAGACTATAAGTAAGACTATGAGTAAGAATATAAGTGAGACTATAAGTAAGAGCATGAATAAGACTATGAGTAAGACTATAAGTAAAACTATGATTAATAATATGAGTAAGACTATGAGTAAGAATATAAGTAATACTATGAATAAGACTATGAATAAGACTATGAGTAAGACTTTGAATAAGCATATAAGTAAGACTATGAGTAAGCCTATAAGTAAGACTATGAGTAAGACTACAAGTAAGACTATGAGTAAAAGCATGAATAATACTATGAGTAAGACTATGAGTAAGACTATGAGTAAGACTATGAGTAAGAGAGTAGCGTTGGTCTTCATCTACCTAAATCGGTCATTTTTTAAACATAATTAATATATCAATTTAAAGATCGAATAGTATCAGAATCATAAACATTGGATTACATTAACTAACAACAAAATGATCCGACACAGGCGGAAATTAATGTAAATTACGACAAATGGTATTTAAGGTTAATGGGGTGGATATCAATTTGCAATTTAATGGTTATACAATGTAAATGGTTAAATATAAAATGTTTTAAAAGTGTGATTTTATATTATTACAATTTGACTCATTTCTTTAACAAACCGATTCCTACTTAATATAATTTGTTTAATAATATATGCAACATTACACCTGTCAAAGGGAATCATAATTGCCCAAAAATATAGATATTATAACAATTAAATCATAAAAAACAAAAATGTCTTGCTTATGTAAGGTTCTTTCACTAAACAAAATAATAACATGTTTCAACCATAAATATTAAAAAGGATGTATTAACTTACATGGGTTACCAAGCCGGAACAGTCCGAGCAGTTCAAAATAGAGGCCCGTTCACATGTGCCTTTACTGGCATAAAACACAGTTACCAGATAGTGGAGCATGAGACCATTTGGTTCCGAGGGTTTCGTCCATGAGACATTGATCGACTTGGGTTCAGTGTCACTCAGATCAAGAGAAGTAACTGGTTTGCTTTCTGATAAAAATAGTAGAAAACTTGGTTGTAGTTAATAATGAATTATTTACATTTTAGATTTGTTAATATTGTAAATAATACACATTTTACAAGCTGCATTTACCACAAAATATGCGATAAAGAAATGTCGATTTCTTAGCGATGAATATTATATTGTCATTTTTAAATATTAAGAAGATATCAGTGAAGAATTACCAACAACACTAATGCCGAAGGACAAACGGGGTATTTATAAAGAATAAACTTCAAGAATCACTTTAAAATCTGCAACAATAGACTAAATCAGGTGAACATAATTTGGTCACAAAAGTTATATATGAGGATGTAATAACGCTTACAAAAAGTTACCAGTCAGACATACGTATGTCTTTGTACATGTCACCAGTATTTTGAATGCGGAAATCACCTTAATTATTTTAAATGGTTAACATGACACTAACTATTTCTGACCAGAACGGTATTAGGCAACTTTTTTAACACGTTCAGTTATTATTGAAGCAATATATTTACCTTCTTCCCGTGATACGATATCCTTCTTTCGTGTGTTGTTTGAAGGACCAGCTCTATTTTCGGCAAACACAAGAAACGCATACTGGCTTGCAGGCTTTGTGTAGTCCACATTTACGCTCATGGAACTTAGATTAGCCTTTGTCACATTAATTGTTATGACACTGACGGATGGGGAATTACAAAACTTTGTAACTATTCCATTTCGGATATTTTCGACTTCGGGCACCATGTCAGTCTGCACAGATAAAAAATGATGTCAAAATGTTCACTTTTAATCTAGTAAGTAGAACACTATGTTCATTTAAAAATTGGAAGAGAAATAAAAAAGTTATAGATAAATAAATAAATTTATATCTTATAAATATAAACAAAGAATATTGGAGCGTATATTACCACATAGCTATCATCAAACTGAAATTGGCCAATAGAAAATCAATAATGAAGCAAAAGCATAAAACAAAGAAAAAACGATACGCGTTTCAAATATATGCCATTGTAATGCCGTAGTAGTTAAAATATATTATAAAGAATGCAAATAATACACATATTTGGGTGGTGGAGTGGCAGGGGAGCAACTTCATTAAACTCTTCTTATTTGTCGTAGCCCAGATGTCGTAGGCCATCCTTTTACTTACTCATTCCATCCTGTACGCAGTCGGTTTTCATTAGTAGTTCCTTCTACCTCACCCTCCATAGTTGTCATGACTGGGCCTTCTCTTTCACGTTTCCAGTGAGCACATTTTGTATGTTTGCCTTTCCTAATTTGTGCAACCAGACTTCGTTCATCCTTGACTCCGACTTTCAGTTTTACACACTCACTTGTCTTTTTCTCAATACAACTGATAGGTATCATTCGTCGCTATGCCAATATTTAAAATGCAGTTAGCCTTTTTCATCAGATTTCCTCAGTGCACAACTTACGCAGTCATACAGAACCATTTTCCACGCAAGGGATTTCATTATGCGTTTCTTAAGGGAAATTCCTATTTCTGTTGACGTCCATATATCCTTCTCATTTGTTAATATGAATGTATTTCTGCCTGTCGCAATTCTGGCGCGAATTTCCTTTATTTCGAATTTATTGAGCAATTTCCATTTCTGTTAATAATGGATCCCAGGAATTTGACACTGCTGATTGTCACTTCCAATGGTCATCAGTTGGTTTTTTGTATATCATTGATCTTTAAATCAATTTTTTCCCTTTCCTTTCCTGAAATGAAACCAATCTGTCATCGTTAATGATTTTCTTTATCATTTTCACCACTGTTTCTCCACCGGATTTCAGGACTTCTGCATGTATATAATCGAGTCCCATTATACTTGGCAATACTTATTTCACTACTTAATACTTATGGTTCAGCTCCTATTATTCATTCTATGACACTTCTTTCATTTTCACTGGTTTCGTCTTTCTTATATGCTACAGCTGTTTACAGGACTCTCTCTATCTTTCCTTTATTCTTTCTTTATCGTGGAATAGTTCTCTATTCATTGATTTGATCGAAAGTCCACCTAGTTGAGTAGTTGAGTAGTTTTTCCGCTAATCTTTTTCACTAGTTGGAATACTTTCTGCGAATTGCCAATACTCTAGATGCTTTTCAGCATTTTCTGAGAGTCAGTGTTTCTTAGTGTGTCTTAGTGTTTCTTAGTGTTTCTTAGTGTTTCTTAGTGTTTCTTAGTTTTACGATGAAGATTTTCTGACCTCTCTGCAGAGTTGTTGTGTACATTCTGTAATTTGAAAACAATTGAATTTGTTTTTCTCCCTTCAACACCAGTTACAAATTTATTTATTTTTCGATAAAGTAGCAAAGAAAGATATGTACACTCGTGTATGTTACAAAGTTACTAATTTTGCGACATAAGCATATATAAGAAACGTAGGAAGATTATTTCACATGGCGGTCCAAAGCGACAGGAGGCACCTAAGAGGCAAATGACGCGAAAATCAATTGACATTAGAAATGGCTATTTGAAACAAGTATTCAATCACGAAATTTTGATTTTTCCTGATCCTAAAGTAGCAAAAAAAGAAATCTACATCTTAGATTGAGATTCCTAATTGTATTGATACCCAAATTTTGCACCGAAATATGAAATTGCCTCCATAGCTAAATTGCCTATCTATATCATGTACCATTGAAATGAAGTTCAACACAATAGAATGTACCAATATACTCTGGTTACGAACACAGATATATGGTAAAATATCCCATTCAGAAAACATGGACCGGAACATACATTTATTGCAGTAAAAATCTGCACAACTATAGCGGAAGCTCTTGTATCCTCTAAATAGCGTTTTGAAAAATCTAAATAACTAAATCTAAAAATCCCGACAAATAGCGAAATATAACGAAATATACGAGATAACAAAAATCACGTAGAGAAAGAAAACTAATGCAGATCAACTTGCCTCAGGATCACTATACTCATTATACCTACTCATCTATTAGTTACATTATATTACAAAATGCAAAAAGGAAGGAATGAACCTAAACTTCAAGATTCATATCTGACAATAGATAATCTAAATTCGCAGAATTGGTGATCACAAAATTGAATGAACTACAAAACAAAATAAACAGTAGTTCCGATGAGCAGGTGAACGAGAAAACTGACCAGATAAATAAACAAACATTGAAAACGACACAAAGAGATTTAAAAAAAGTGAATCCCCGAATGAAAATCATGTGACATTTGAAAAGTGAGCAACTAATTTAAACAAATTTATCAAAAGGGAAAATGCAATTGGTACTGATCATAAAAAGAACATAAAAATTGCACTATATATCATGCAAATGGCCCTTAAATCACATGAAAATTGTACGAAATATCATGCAAATGGCCCTTAAATCACATGAAAATTCAACCAAATATCATGTAAATGGCCCCTAAATCACATGAAAATTGCACCAAATATCATGCAAATGGCCCCTAAATCACATAAAAATTACACCAAATATCATGCAAATGGCCCTTAAATCACATAAAAATTGCACCAAATATCATGTAAATGGCCCCTAAATCACATGAAAATTGCACCAAATATCATGCAAATGGCCCCTAAATCACAT